>OY776123.1:90054095-90146595 GCA_963675135.1 Galeopsis tetrahit
ACATTCTCTTAAGCTTCTGCCTATACCATAAGCTTATCCCTTCGTTCATCAAGTCCCAACTCTTATAGGTGAACGCAAGCAAGCATAGAAGGGAGACTGGACTTTATGCAAGAGGCTTGACTTCGATCTTCGGGTAGATAGAGAGGGAAGTTCCAAGCATAAGGCCAGGCTTCTACGCCATATATTTTAGTCAAATAGAGAATCGCAATTGTAGAACTGAGAATCATCAATTCAAGCATCAGGCAGCGGTGACTCTTTCTCTCGTCGTGACCTTACTAGAGCTGAATTCTAGTGTAATTGAGATCCTAAATGGGTTCTAATTCGTTGAAGGGGGGCGGCGCTCTGAATCAATCAAAAAGCTTATTGATTTAATTGAAGGGAACTCAAACTATTAGCTTAGCTAGCGTTCCGGGAGAATCTAGTCATTTAGTCAGTTCATAACACCCGCTTAGGTTAGCTGTACTCTCGTGTAGCAGTTAACGCTTGGTGGATAGGGCGAATCCCTTCCTTAAATAGATCGATTAGGTTGCCGCGTCTGGATCTGATCTATTTACTCGGCAATTCATCCGGTGACTTCACGGTCGCCAAAGAAGCCCCAAGAAGCATCAAACATTTCCGATGAGATCCATGGAGCAACTCTTAGCCAGTTGAGACAGTGGAATAAGTCCGTTTTTGGCAAGTTGTCCGCTTGAACTGGATTTGAGAAAGGTTTTGATTCCCCTAACGGTAGCGAAGTGAGCTGAGGAGAAGCAATTCAATAGGTAGAGTCGCGCTTCGCTAGCTCTTAGAGAAGACAGAGCGGGGAATGTCTTAAGTGCTTGACTGGACGAAGTCTGCTAGAAGCTCATCCCGAGGAAGCTTCTTTGATACACACAGTTTAGCCCATGCTAGCCAATGAATGATTGTAGCTACTATATAGAAAATAAGTAATTTGCTGACACTTTCATATAGTTAAGAGAGAGAGCCCTTTCCCGGTGAATAGAAGGAGCTGCTTCTGACTCGGTCTCGCCTCCTGGACCAATCTATAAAATAGGGTCTAGGCCTGCCGGCCCCTGTCCGCTACCGAGCCGGCCTGGTACCTCTTGACAATGTCCGCGCACCCCTTCCATAGTCACTAGATGCACTCACTGCAATCACCTTCATTATCACTTCATTTGAGGATCGAGGATAGCCTGTCCCCCAAAAAAGACGGGAAAACGGAAACTTTTCGAGAAAGCAGAGGTGTAGCTAAGCGCGGAAAAGCAGTATCGGGAAAGCTGTCCGCGCCCTTTTCACTACAGGGTTTTTTGGGGTCTTATCTTCGGACGTGCACTCTTCCCGATCAAGTGAGTCATGACTCGAAAGAGTTCTCGTCCAGTAGAGTAGAGGAAGATGGAAGTCTTCTCTCAAACTTGATGACTAGCTAGAAAGAAGAAGAGAAGGAAGTCGCAGAATATGCCTTGTCTGTCGTAAATCCACGAAAAACTTTTGTTTCACATTTCCGGAAAGACCACCTATTTGTTCGTTTACCAGGTTAATTTGTCGGCAAAGCGTTATAGTAGTAGCTGTAGCTGGAAACATTCATTGCGTCCACGTCGTCTCATGATCCCAAATGCCGTCTAGTGGTGTGACAGCTAATTTTTTAATTTTAATTACTTGTCGGTTTGATTCACCCACCTTCTAATAAAATTGAATTGTAATGGGTGAATACCCCATAAAATTTATACGGAGTACTTTTTTAATATTATTTTATTTTTAAAATTGACACTAAAAATGTTTTAGTTAATATTTTTAACATTGCTATTGTAAATTCATCCAAAAAATTGAACTGTGTTACTATTTTTACAATGTATTTTTCGCATTGTAAAAATTTTATTTTAATCAAATACTCCCTCCGTCCACCAAAAGTGTGCTCATTTCTTTTTTTGAGTCTACAAAAAACGTGCTTATTCTATTTAAATAGTTAACTTTTGAATATTTTTTTTACTTTACTAACCAGATTGAGTATCTACCAAATATATTTTATATTCATTATATTAAATATATTCTTTATAATTAAAATATGATTTTTTTTTTTAAAATATATATAAAAAAAAGTGAGCACACTTTTGGTGGACAGAGGGAGTAGTAAAACATCTGATTTTTTCTGAACCATTTGAATATGAACTTATGACCCCCATATTTTTTTTAAATTTTTTAATTAAACAAAGTGCTGCTCGCTACATTTTACGAAACCCAATTCTAATTAAAGTAGTCATAAACAACTACTGATAATGTGTGGACAATTAAGCTCCACGCACCATTCGCCCTCGGGACCCCATCATAAAATTAAAAGTGAGGAGAGAAGATTTTCACTTTTTGAAGTCTTGTAGTAAAAAATTAAAGTATACTACTGCTACTTAAAAAAAAAAAGTGAGGAGAGAGGATGTGTGAGAATTTTTGTCTTAATCCAATAACAGAAGGGGTTTTTCATGGTTGAGGACCAGGTGGTGCAATAAGTTTAAACTATGGTAAAATGTGATAGAAATAAATTAATTTGATATAAAATTTAACTAAGTGATATTCTGTATAAATTTTGTTTAGATATTCTGTATAAATTATTACTATGAGTTAATACTAATGTGAAACCATTTTTAAAATTTTTTTTTTTTTTTTTTTTGAGAATATACAAGGAGTGTATAAAATTTTAAAGATAACAAATCTCCTTGATATATTGCGGAATATTATCTTCAACCCAATCGAAAGGTGTTGAAAAATTTTAAGCTTTCTGAACCAACATGTGAGCTGCTTGATTTTCACTTCTTGAAACAGCATTCTTGAAACAGCATCATAATCCCAAATCAACAGGTTTAGCAGTAATTTCCTTAGTAAAAGATAGCTGAAGTCAGAAGTGATTGCTACCGACATCGAAAAAATGCTTAGTTAATTAAATGCATTGACGAAATATAAAGTGGATAGAAGTGGGTTGATGAATACTCTGAACTGGCAAAGTCTTACAATTTCTATTACTATAATCAATTTTTTTTTTTTTTTTTTTTTGCGAAAGCATTTCTTAATAATATAATAGTGATGATGATGGCTTCATTCACACTCATTTTATAGCAAGGAAAATATCATACCAAAAATTTAAAACAATTACCCGTTTCTTGTAAATTAAGAAATCAATTTTGCATTCCTATCAAACGCACTTTTATTTCTAACATATATTCCAATAGCGATTACAATCTTCTTATTAAATGCAAACACACAAACATCAATATTGATTTTAACTATGGTTAATTTGTAGATGCGACTGGTCAATCTTCAAATCTAAGACCTTGTGTTATTTTGTTGCTGGAGCAATTTATGAATCTCTCATGTGTTTGATTTAAGAATTTTAGATCTAATTCAAGAAGTGAACTCCTTAAATTCAAGTATAAGTAGAGATTTAGTAGTACCAAGAATTGCAATATACTTGACCTATGTTCGATTCGCCTAGGAACAAGCTCAAGAAAAATCAACGAATTGCCCCAACAACAAAATAATGACACTTACTTTGTTGACAGAGGTCAGTAGACACGACTGGTCAATTCACCGGTCTTCCATGGGCTTGGAAGCCTAGTGGTACAAAAAAATTACAATTGATCCTTACAAAATTTGAAGGTTAGATGTTAGAGACAATAAAAGGTTATGAATTAAAAGGAAAAAATAAAAGTTAGAACAATCTGAACCAGAGGCCGGGGTGCATCGAAATTGGTACACCCCTGAAAATCACCTATCAAGTAAAACGATTAAAGAGTTCGAAAGAACTGATCAAAATGAGAACCCGAGACAGGATGAGGGGTCTACAGTGGGTCAAAAGTATCGCCACATCTGTCCTTGAACATGGAGACACATATCATATCATTGTCAAGCCTTGTCGAAGAGCTGACAGTGTAGTCCGCGCAGGCTCTAGCCTCGAAATCATCGATAGCGTTGTCCGAGATTTGTTGATTGAATACGCTCCCCACGGGCACCTTGCGGCGTCTGAGTTTCTCTGTGGGGCGGTTCGAGGCCGCCTGAGCAGGGATAGGAGCATCGTTGGCCGGTGGCTTCAATGATGTACCAGCCTTTAAGTCCTGAGTGTTGCTGACCGCCTCAGTCGCAGGCTCCATAAGAATGTATGTGGGCTCATCCATGCATGTATCGTCGAGGCTACAGAAGGAGTTGCTAATTGGGACCGAATCGAAGTCGGGGCCTGATTCTGATTGAAACCGGGAGACCAATTTTGCAGTCGGATGGAACTTGAGCCCAACTGCGAAGCCCTTCTCCTAAAGATTTTGTCGCGCTCTTCTAGAGGGTGGAATTTAAGAACAACAAATCCTTTTCCGATTGTAACAACGGACAGGGCCCCTTGGAGGGACCATGTCTCGACAAGCCTCTTCGACAAATCAGCATACAGGATCGGGGCTTTGCCACGAGGAGTGAGTAAGCGACCAATCAGAGCATCTTTGAATTCATTCACACCAGCATGTAGCGTTGCGTTATCAATCGAAATCGTGACAAAATCTCCCTTCTTGAACGGACGCATGTGGTTTTGGAAAGTCACTGGACTCGTGGGAGCGGGGTCAACCGATAGGGCGGGCACCTCAATGAGGCTCGGTGCGGAATCGCTTTGCCCAACCAAGTCAGCCATGGACGAGGTAGGAGACAACAAAACAGACAAAGATCCAGCAAAAGGTTCGAGAAAGGCCATAAATCCAGAAAAGTGTTTCTCCAATGAAGGGAGGTGAACACCAATAGGGATGGCCTGGTCCAGGAATTTCATAAAGACAACCAGGTCTGGAAACTGAGCTATAATCTGCTTAGCCAGTGCAATGTCACTAGGGAAGAAAGAGGTTGGCACCTGCTGCACGGAGGTGCGCACCTGCCCGCGCGGTTCATAAAGACAGACAGATCATTCATGAAGAAAATGTAAGACTTTGGAATCAGTTCTCGAAAAGATCTATAAGTTGATCGATCGAACCATTGATTAATAGAAATTCTTAAAATTGCATATTGTAGCCTATTTACGGGATAAATTAAAAATGAAATTAAAATTCACCCACCAACGATTTTTAATGTATCAATGACTTGGAAGTGTCCATATACACATTGATTGAACTATAGGATTACTCAATATCCCTAAAAAAAGAAAAAAAGGAAAGGAATATTACTGGCAAATTTATTTAAATATAATATTTTTTAGAAGTGTTTTCTAAAATGTAACAAAAATGGAGAAAATTTTCAATTTAGGCGAAGGCCTGGGTGCCACCCTAGCTTTTTGAAAAGGCATGGAAAAAAAAAACAAAAAAACAAAAGGCCTATATGCCAGAAGAGCCTTTTACACGGTTTCTCTGATAAAGCCAAAAGGCGTATGTGGCAAATGGGCTTTTTCATTCCCAAGAATTTTGTCTCTTGTGAATAGGGTTGACAAATCGTGTTATCGTGTCGGGTTTCGTGTCGACATGGTGACATGACACGATAAGGCCAAACACGAACACGACACGATAATGATATGTGTCGACACGAACACAATAATTTTCGTGTCGATACGACACGATTACAACACGATAATTTTTGTGTCGAAATGACACGATACGATAAGGACACGCAACACGATAACAACACCATAAGAAAATAAATAAATTTAAAATTGCATTTAAATATATAAGGATTATTATATTTATATAAATATAAAAATTATCGTGTTATTATCGGATACATGTCATTATCGTGTCGTGTCGTATCATGTAAATAACAGGTTAACGGGTTGTTAACATGTTAATGGGTTACATGTTTATTTTATCGTGCTTAACGGGTTGACACGAACCCGACACGAACACGACACAAAATTTTCGTGTCATTATCGGGTCGACCTGATAACGACACGAACCCGATAAGGCCAAACACAAGCCCATACTTTTCGTGTCAAATTCGTGTCGTGTCGAAAATTGAACCATGTTTGTGTGTTGTCCCATCCTCGCAAACCGTGTAAGAGGCTCTTCTAGCATATGGGTCTTTTGTTATTTTTTAAATTTTTTGTTTTTTTCGGTTTTTAAATTAAGAGGCTAGGGTGGCACCAGGCCTTTTCAAAAAGTTAGGGTGGCACCCAGGCCTTTGCCTAAATTGAAAATATCTCTCATTTTTGTTACATTTTAGAAAACACTCCCACAAAATATTATATTTAAATAAATTTGCCAATATTACTCAATACCACACATCTAACACATATTTTTGATTAAATTTCAGTAGATACTTACTGATTAGCACGACTAAAGAATCATTTTCCCGACCACACTCAATTGACATGGGCCATACCCACCTTTTTATTTTTATGAACAAAAATCGACATTGTAATTAATTAACAGATGTTATGCAATGAATCTGTTAACTTTTCTTATTCTGCTTATTTAATTTATCGAAAAGAATATGTTGATTTATGAAGAAAAAAGCTACATAATTCCACTTTTCTTACTTTGATTAATTATTTATTTATCGAAAAGATCTTACTCTGATTATTTAAATTAATGTAAAGAATGTGCTAATTAACTACATAACATTGAAAAGGTTGAATTCAAAGGGAAAAAAATGTCTAAAATAAGGATTAACCTGTTCAATTCCCTCCACTTTTAGTATTTCATTTGATATTTCACTGTACTTGATTTTTAACATGTGTCGTTTCAACTATTATTGATCGTTGTTTGTATTTTAAAAATGATATTCCCTCAGTTCAAATTCATTATAGTCATTTTATTGAACACGAATTTTAGTGAATATTAATTAATTTATATTTAAAGTAGATAAATTGAAGCATGATGGTGTGTAAAGTGAATAATAATTTAAGAATGTAGATAAAATAATATGAATAATATTATTTAAAAAAAAAAGGTAATAATATTGAAATTGGACTAAGAAAATACATGAGAAACAATATGAAATACCCCGTATCAAAATTGATTTCACGTGGACTAAAACTGATTTTTTTTCGACATTAGTCTAATGATGAGGGTTTTTAGGTAATTTGAGGCATAAAAAAATTGTTACCACCTTTTTTTCTTCCTTCACAAACTAATCCGGCTTACTTCACTAATCTTCCTTATTTTGCACGGAAAGTTAACTGAAGCAAAGGGGGGAAACAGAACAGACACGGCTTATCCACGCAGAAACCCTAAAAAAATCCAAAATCAACTTTTTCTTTATTCAATACACACCACACCACACATACACATTCCATTAATACCAACTCACAATCACACAGTAGATATTCAACTGCCTCTCCCAACGGTCATTTTCCCTTCCTTTAATGGCTGGCTACTTGTACTAGTTTCCGACGCTCCTGTTGAGAGTTTGGTTGTGAGAAAGAAAAAGAAGGCAGGTAACCGGAAGTTGAAGAATGGATTTCAGTTCGTTTTTGACGTCGTTAGGGACGTCCTTTATCATATTCGTGGTGTTGATGATGCTCTTCACCTGGCTCTCACGCCGACCCGGTAACCATGTCATTTACTACCCGAATCGGATCCTCAAGGGTTTGGAACCCTACGAGGGCTTCCGGGTCTCCCGAAACCCCTTCGCTTGGATTCGAGAAGCCACCTCCTCCACCGAGGCTGACATCATCAGAATCTCCGGCGTTGATACTGCTGTCTATTTTGTTTTCCTCTCCACAGGTTTATTTCTTTTTATGATTTCTAATGCAACAACTTTGTTTGACTCTGGACTAGTTCTGTGGATTCAGATGCATTCATGAGTACTCACTCTACCAGCATCTTATCTATAGGTTGTTGACATCTTGCAAGCTAAGCTGAGCTAATTTACACTTATTTTTTGTCAAAATTATATGGAATTTGGACTTAATTGTTTAGTATGGGCGTGATTTATATCATCTTCTTTTTGGTCAATTAACTTAAGAAGTTTGAACTTGTTGTTTCATCCAGCGCTGGGAATATTGGTTTTGTCGGGCCTTATCCTTCTGCCGGTACTTCTTCCTGTCTCTTCGACTGCTCACGCATTGATAGACGCCAATGACACCACTAGTAATGGAACTTTCAATGACCTTGATAAGCTATCCATTGGGCATATTGAAGTTAGTACTATCAAATTTCAATGTTTATATGAAATGATCACTGAGTTATTGACTAACTGCTCATTTTCTTGTTGGTAACAGGATAGGGATGTTCGATTGTGGGCATTCTTTATAGCTACATATTGGGTCTCTTTTGTAGCATTTTACCTCTTATGGAAGGCATATAAACATGCTTCCGATTTGAGAGCTGATGCACTTATGTCATCGGATGCCAACAACCAACAGTTTGCTCTTGTGGTTCGAGACATACCCCCTGTTCCTCAGGGTCAAACTAGGAAGGAACAGGTGGATTCATATTTCAAGTCTATCTTTCCTGATACCTTTTACAGGTCTTTGGTGGTAACAGACAATAAAAAGGTATTTGTTTTATATTCATTTCCCTCTTCATTACAACAAGCATTTCCTGTAATATGAAATCTTGATGGTAACTTCACATTCTTGGAGAGTTTCAGGTAAACAAAATATACCAAGAGTTGGAAGGATACAAAAAGAAGCTTGAACGTGCAGAAGCCATATACACCAAGTCTAAAGGAACTGCTAATCCTGAAGGAACAAGACCGACTACCAAAACTGGTCTTTTAGGTCTTGTAGGTAAAAAGGTTGATGCAATAGAGTACTATGGTGAGAAGATAAGAGAGTTGTGTCCGAAATTGGAATCTGAACAAAAGGCCACTCTGAAAGACAAACAACAATCAGCAGCTGTCATCTTTTTCAATAACAGAGTAACTGCAGCAGCTGCCTCTCAAAGTCTACATGATGCAATGGTGGATACATGGACGGTTGAGGCTGCCCCTGAACCTCGACAGTTACTATGGACAAATCTGTCAAAAAAATTCTATGAGAGGCAGATAAGGCAATATGTCATCTATTTCATCGTGTTTTTGACAATTTTTTTCTACATGATACCCATCACGTTTATTTCAGCATTGACTACTCTAGATAACTTGAAAAAGATTCTCCCGTTTTTAAAACCGGTGCTCGATCAAGCTTCAATCAAGACCTTGCTCGAGGCCTTCTTGCCTCAGCTTGCACTTATATTATTTATGGCATTGTTGCCAAAATTCCTATTGTTCCTATCCAAGGCTGAGGGAATCACTTCAGAGAGTCATGCACAAAGGGCTGCCTCTGGAAAGTACTTCTATTTTTCGGTGCTGAATGTATTCATTGGTGTTACAGTGGGTTCCACACTAATCAACACTATTAAGAAGATTCAGAAAAATGCGACTTTCGGCTTTATTACTCAACTACTGGCACAAAGCCTTCCTGGAAGTGCTACATTCTTCTTGACATTTGTGGCATTGAAGTAAGATTGTTGATCCTTTTTTAACTTTCCGTTGGTTTTTCGTTAGATGGCACAGTTGCTTATCAGTTTCTTTGTGAATGAGTTAGGCCATTTGGTTAACATTTATCTGACAGTAGATACACACATACTGGGATTCACTGTTACGCATATTGTTCTTCATTTATCCTGCTTTTAAACTGTCGCTCAGTCGGTAATTTTCGTTTCAACTTAGTATTTTTGTAAGTTTGTTACCTGATCAGTTTCTCTTTCTCTTTTAGTTAATTCATTTTCTGTCTGAGGCTTGACTTGTTATTTTGAGTGAAATGTGGTGGTTAAAAGATTGACTGAAATGTGGGATTGATTTGGTGGATTCAGGTTCTTTGTGGGATATGGGCTCGAGTTATCACGATTAGTTCCTTTAATAATCTTTCACCTAAAGAAGAAGTATCTGTGTAAAACAGAGGGTGAGGTGAAAGAAGCTTGGGCGCCCGGAAATCTTGGATACGCAACTAGATTCCCTAATGATATGCTGGTTCTCACTATTGTCCTCTGCTATTCTGTCATAGCACCTATAATTATACCCTTTGGAGTCCTCTACTTTGGTTTGGGATGGCTTGTTCTACGGAATCAGGTATACACCAACAAATTTCTATCTCCTTAATCAAACATCACATAATAAGTAACGGTATAATTCCAAATATTATGATTAGAATAATTACTTATTGTCTCCATCAACAGGCACTCAAAGTGTATGTTCCTTCATATGAGAGCTATGGGAGAATGTGGCCGCACATTTTCAACCGCATTGTGGCTTCACTGGTCCTGTATCAATTCACAATGGTGGGATACTTTTCGGCAAAAAAGTTCGTCTACGCTCCTCTTTTGATTCCGCTTCCTATTTTGTCCATCCTCCTTGCCTTTGTTTGTACGAAGAAATACTATCGGTTTTTCCAGTCCACAGCTCTTGATGTTGCTTGCCGAGAACTGAAAGAAAGTCCGAATTTGGAAGCTGCATTCAGGTCGTTTATTCCTCCGAGCTTGAGCTCGGACAAGGTTGATGAGAAGGCTGATGAGGATCAGTTTGAAGATGCTCTATCCCAAGTTTCAAGATCAACTTCTATGGCTTGATCTGTTGTACATTTTGTGAGCTCTCTCTCCTATCCCTCTTCTTTGTAATTGGTAGAATGTTTCCACTAGGATAATCTTTGTATTGGTGGTATATAATGGTAGACAACTTGTTTCTTAGGGTTTGAGCATCGCGTGTGCATCAAAAATCGATGTGATTTTTTATTTTTATTTTGACGATCAATGATATGATGTTTATTTGTGATTTGCGTTTGTTTGTAAGAATTTGGAGAAAATGTGTTCCTTGATTGTTAAAATTTGTGTCCACAGCTACCTCATTAAATGGCTTCTTCATTCTGGATTTCTTAATGTCGTGTTTGAACGAAATATATTATTCCAGTGTAATTGAATGGCTAGTATAATACCGTTTGTGTTGATTTAGGTTGAGAGATCCGTCAATAGATTGAAATTAGAGTACTGATACGGATAAAAAAAAATCCGCTCTATGGATCTGAATCTGAATCCGAATCCAAACTCGACCCGTCAAACTCGAGAGGAGTGCAGATATTTTGATCTGACCATTAAACTAAAATTAGGATAATATCTAAATTTTATACATTTTAAAGCATAATCTACCATTTATCTAAGTTAATAAACAACTAATAAATCATGGGATTATCTCGTTTGAACAGCTTGTTGCATCAGGATAGTCAATTTGACTTGCCTAATTCTGTTACACATATGTTTCGCAGCCTTGCTATTTTTTCAAAGTGGAATTGTTTATTAGGCAAAGTGTAAAGATAATTGTGTCACTCTACAACAACATTATTGTTATGGCTTCATTAAATCAAATGCATTCACAACGTCTACGGTGATAACGATTTAAAAAGCCAAGAGTACAAAAACGTTTACATCAATTTCCTTATTTTACTCTACATTTTTCATTTAAAAAATATATATATATATATATATATATATATTTACTTTATAAGTATTTTATATAGAGAAAAGATGTAGAATAAAGCTTTAGTTGAAGGTTCGCAGAAGGCCAGGGGCAGGACGCGTGAGGCATGGTCAAATCATTAAAATACATGTTGAATTGGACTTTATTCAAATTACAAATTAGTCATACTACTAACGTACGACCGCATCTATATATACATTCAATCCTCCAACTCTGATCTTCAATGGCAACCAACAATGCAATTCTTCCCCATCACAACCTTCCCGCCACCCGCCTTCCGCCCGTCGCCGCCGTCTACACGGTGGTGCAAAACCTACACAACAAGCCTAATTCCAACAAATTAGCAGAATCTCTATCCACCATGTTGACTAGTCTTCACATTCATAAAAGCTTTCGTCGATCAAATTTGAATGCTTCAACCTTGCAAGACAAGCACAACACTCCCACAACCTCACCTAAAGAAAATATCTCCCAAAAATGGCGCCAAATCCACGGGTCGGAAGATTGGAACGGCCTTCTCGATCCTCTCGACCCGTGGCTCAGGCGCGAGATCATCAAATACGGAGAATTCGCACAAGCAACTTACGACGCTTTCGACAACGACTACTTTTCGGAATACCGTGGAAGCTGTAGGTACAATCGCCACAAGCTGTTGGACAAATTAGGCCTCACTAAAAGTGGCTACAATGTGACTAACTACATATACGCCATGTCACACATTGACTTGCCACAATGGGTCGAGAAATCGCACGTTGTCGACTCGTGGAGCAAAGACTCGAATTGGATCGGGTTCGTGGCGGTCAGCGACGACCACGAATCGAGGCGAATTGGGCGTCGCGACATTGTCGTATCATGGCGGGGCACGGTTGTCCCGTCTGAATGGTACGACAATATGCAGCAGAAATTAGAGGCAATTGGTCAAGGGGATTCAAAAGTTGAACATGGTTTTCTTAGCATTTACACGTCCAAAAGTGACACGACTAGGTACAATAGGTCAAGTGCCTCGGAACAAGTTATGGAAGAAATTAAGAAATTAATTAATTATTATAAAAAATTAGGTGAAGAAGCAGTTAGCCTAACAATCACGGGCCATAGCCTAGGTGGCGCGTTGGGCCTACTGAATGCCTACGAGGCAGCCAAGAATTTCCCGGGCCTACCAATCAGCGTCGTGTCGTTCGCTTCGCCACGTGTCGGTAACATTGCTTTTCGGGACGAACTCTATCAAATGGGTGTCAAGACGTTACGGCTGACGTTAAAGCAAGACGTGGTGCCACGTATGCCAGGAATAGTATTTAACGAGAGTTTACAAAGATTTGACGATTTAACGGGGACGTTAGAGTGGGTGTACACGCACGTTGGAGTGGAGTTAAAACTCGACGTGAGATCGTCTCCGTATCTCAAGAAAAACTTGAATTTAATCGGGTTTCACATGCTTGAGACGTATCTACATTTGGTGGACGGGTATCATACAAGTGGGTCGGGTTTTCGGGTGGGTTGTAGAAGGGATGTGGCGTTGGTGAACAAGGATTGTGACATGCTTGTTGATGAATTGAGAATTCCTCATAATTGGTATCAATTGGCTAATAAAGGATTGATCCGAAATCATCATGGTAGGTGGGTCAAACCCGAAAGAGACCCGGAAGATATACCATCGCCAACTCAGCTGGAATTACACGCAAATCTTAATCTTGGAATGGACAACTATGGGCTCGAATCCTTGTATAGTGTTTGAGTTTGATCTTTACTTTAGAAATAAAAAAAATATTCTAGTATATTGTGTATATATATATATATATATGATGCGTCGAAAAAGAACGCCTTCGGATATCGACCGTTCTCTTGCGAGCACTATTAATCACGAGTCAAATCACTCGTTTTATCCTTGGCAATCTTCAAGTAAATCTCCCAAGAATCCAAGAATAACCTGCAAAAGTACGCCGGAGGGGGGTTCCGGCGTAGAAGCTCCGACGCTCAAGTCAGAATCGGTCGTAGGCGAAATCAAAGAGGAATTCCCCTGTATATCTAGGGAAATTCCGGCGAATACAGTAGTATTTCTTCTCAATTCAGTGTGTAGTTCTTGTGAAAGTGTGTATAATATGTAAAAACGTAAGTAGGAATATGGAAATAACCTGTTTAAATACCTGGCCTCCCTATTCGGAGAGGGAAAGGCTCGTTCTCCCTATATTCTCGGCCCATCCCTAAGGATCCGGCTCCCACGCCCCTGAGGAATCGGGCTATCCCCTGAAAACTTGGTTCTTCAGCATATCATTCCCTATATTTTCGTGGATTTGACCCATTCACTTGACTTAGTTAAGAAAGATTGATTATGCGTTCCCTCCTTAGGCCAGATCTTTTCAGGCCCATGAACTTTTAACTCTCCCAATGTGGGCCAAAGGCCCAATCACCCTGTTTTCTCTAATTTCTCTACTTAGGCCCAGGGGTGTATTAATCCTGTTTTCCCATAAATCGACCTAATCATAACTATCATAATTTTATTCTGTTTCCACGTGTCGACTTCTCAGAGAGCGACATATTTATCTACATCAACCACTCCCCCCTACTCTCATAAAAGAAATAATTTTTAGGAGAGTAGGAAAATAAAAAATAAAAATAACAATAAGATAAATCATAGAGAAACAATCCATTCCTTTAAACACTCCTTCCGGTATTCTCCCAAAATATATTACTGATTTTAATTTCCCCCTCAATAATTACCTTCAGAAGGCTTTAAGCCTTTTCCACTTCCACCCGCCAACTTACCCTCGAATCTTACAACCAGGCGTCCGTCCGAGAGGAACATCCAGTCGTCCTTTTCAGCCACGCGCTCCTTCATTGGAGAGTATTTAATTCACCTTGGTTTTTTCCAGTGTTGCAAAAGTCGGAAATCGGTAAGCGGGCGTTTTCAGCCGCCTAGCGCCTAGGCTTTCTAATCGCCGCCTAGGTGGCCGCCTAATTTTTTAATTATTTTTTTAATTTTTATACAAATTAATTAATAAATAACAACATTAAATAAATATAATAATATATAATGGGCCCTGGCTAAAACAATACCACCAACTCCAAGGCCCAAAATCCACCAGCGGAGATATTAGGGCAAAAAAGTTTTTTTCTGCGCAAACCAACAGCCGCCCAAAGCAAAATCCGGCCGCCCCGTCGCCGTCATCTCCATTGTCGTCGCCTGCCGCACTCCTTTCTCGTCATCTACTTTAAGTTTTCTTAGTTTTATAATTTTATTGTGCATACTGCACAGTTTAATAAGCGACGGCGGCGAGTCTCTCATCGACGAGGTAGAGCAGGTGAGTGAGAAATTTTTGGTTTGCCCTAATTTCGTTGAAGTTGTCGAGTGTTATGACAGCAAGGGTGGACGGCAGCGGCTAGGGAGACGATGGCAGGGGCGGACGGCAGCAGCAAGGGTGCCGATAAGACCTCCTTACTCTGATTTTTTATTTCTTTTTAATTAATTTGGATTGACGTCCGCCGCCTAGACGGCGACTTGGCCGCCTACAGCCGCCTAAACGCGCCTAGATGCCCTGCCGCGGAATGTGCTCCGTTTACAAGAAATCCGGGCGTTTTTCGCCGCCGAGCGCCTAGGCGCCGATTTATGCATCCTTGGTTTTTTCATTTCTCTCTCTCCAGTGTAATTATTTCGAAATTCCTATTCACTCCACCAAGAAATCCCTTTTCTCTCCCTTTCAAACTTATCCATCTTCCATCTTCATTTTCACTTCTGCAATTTTAACTTCTTCACGCACGTCCAGCGGCCATTCCGTCATCACTCCTAAAACCGACTTTGCTCCAGGTATCTACTCCTTCCTTTCTTTTCTCATTTACAATACCCTCATGTCCTCCTCCTCAAACTCCACATCCATGTAGAGTTCCACTTCCGACTCGTTTCCTATATTTCTTTGTGCAGCTATGAGTTGGTTAACTCAGATTTCCCGTGATGCCGCTCCTCTTTCGATGGTTACTAAGTCTCCGGCCCCTGAAAGCTCCTCCAAGGCCCCAATTCCTCCTTCCCCAGTGAAACCTGCCACCGGGTCAGTTGCTAAGCGCACCCGATCCTCTACTGAGAAGGCCTTAGTTTCTACCCTGCCTCCTGCCTCTGATGCTAAAAAGAAGAAGTCCAAAACAAAATCCTCTCTGCCTAATGTCACTTCTGACGCTCCTGATGAGATTACTGTTGATCACCTCCTAGCTTTCATAGAGTGTCACACTCCGACCCCTGCCACCGAGGCTCTTAACGTTCTGTCTCCCGAAGAGCGAGTTGTGCATGCCGCCCATAGCTTTACACAAGTAAACTCTTTCTACAGATGTACTTCTAGATAATTTTAATATTGTCAAAAGTGTACCTGTCTTACTTTTTTAGATTGTTCATTGTGTAGTTTGGTCTCCTGTTTTCCAACATCTCTGAACGAGCTCTCCAGTTCCTTCAGCTAGTAGATGACCTTCAAAGCCAAGTAGAGCTGGAGAAGGTGAAGAAGGAGATACTCGATGCAGAACTACAGGACGCTAATCAGAGGTGTAAAGTACTCCAAACAACGCTTTCGGGGGAGATTTCTTCGCTGAAGAAAGAGTTTGGTAAACGGGTTGAACAACTGGAGGTTACTCTTCCTCGGGCTGGTATGAGATTATGCATAGAGTCCCTGTTTACTTCTGCCATAGGTCAAAAATTTCTAGGTACCTTGCATCGGGAGTGGTTGGAGGCCTTTCTTCAGAGCAGCAGCTTTTTAGGGGCGATGAGTGCATATATCCCCCATTTCATCGATCATGGGTTTTCCAACGCTGTAGCTGAACATTCTGCTCCAGGATTTAATGGTCAGTATACTCGTGCCCTCCGGTTGGACGAACTGGACACTCCCCCTAAGTTCCCTGGAGATGCCAAGGAAGACATCAATACCCCTTGGTGGTTACCTGGGATGAGGAAAGCAGTTTTGGAACTGAAAGATACTGCTTTGAACTTGGATGATCTTGCACCGGCAAAGGATATAGCTTTCCCCATTCATGTGGAGAACCCAACTCCAGTGGCTACCGTGGCGGCAGGTGCTCCGATGGAGAAGGCAGAGGGAGGCGATTCCAGTGGGCGAGCTGAGGAGACAGGAGAAGGTTCCGAGGGGAAGAATGATGTTCCCCTCTCTTCATAACTTTATTTCCCTGACAACACTTTGGTACCTTTAAAACACTTTTTTATTTTGTTAAGGCCTTTAAGGCCCTTTTTGGTATTTTCTGGAGACTCCACACTCCGGAGTTTTTCTGTGGAGGGCTTAGGCATGATGCCTTAAGTCTTGAATATTCCTGCTTTATTTATGCTCGACATCGTACCTGCATATTATTCCATGGCATGCGTATATATATATATATATATCTGTCTATATCTCTGCTGTTTAGACACATAATGGGGTTCCTGTCCTGCTCTTTCTTTATGAATTTAGCATGTTTTCAACATTTTCTTAGCACGTAAAGGCTCTAAAGCTCCTAGAAGGACCTTAATGAGGAGATAGAGTTTATATCCCTACACTTACTTGGTGATTTGATAATGCTTCTAATCTCTCCCTTGGCACTAGAGTTTTTAGGGATTATATTCTCCAAAGGTAGGAATCATACTCTCCCTTAGGTTGTTTATACTCGTAAGAGTTGTTTATACTCGTGAGAGTTTGTTTATACTCGTAAGAGTTGTTTATACTCGTAAGAGTTCTTAGGGATTATACTTTCCCTGAAGTTGTTTATACTCGTAAGAGTTTGTTTATACTCGTAAGAGTTTGGTTATACTCGTAAGAGTTTGTTTATACTCGTAAGAGTTTCGAGAGTTGCTAGGGATAGGGTTTATTGGCGAGTTAATTATATCTTCTGCTGCTATACCCCCTACTCCCCCTAGCTTTAGAGGCTGTCGTGGATAGAAACTTTAGGAATTCTTCCTAGGTATTTTCTATTCGAATCCTCATGAGTTGGTGTAAATCTCTCTATTTTGCAATATCTCTATCATGTTATGTTTTAATTTTCAAAACATGTTCGTTGTTTCAATACTCATTATGCGGGCCCTTAACAGTTGTCTTGACATGGTATTAACATATGAGAAATATTTCATCATAAAATCGTCATACAAGAGTCATTTCATCACAGTATTAACATGCATTTAGGGAAATTGCTGAAATTTTATCAAAACCGGTGCTCCATTAATCAAAAGTGTTCATCAACATAGGCAAATAAGGGGAACCTATGCCGGCCTCATTAAAAACCTCTCCGTGGTAAAACCCCAAAGGGAAACCCACGTAGAGGGAAAAAGAGTGCCGGTGAAGCAATTATTCGAATAAGAAGTAAACATTCAGAATTGTTCATAAAGAGAAAGGAAGTAGGGGAATAACACCTTCCTCAAACATAAAATCTCTTCAAGTGGCACACGTTCCATGGCCTTAGTATCTCTTTCCCGGTCATGTCTTGGAGCTTGTATGCTCCACCTTTCAGTACCTGTATTACCCTGTACGGACCTTTCCAATTGGGTTCCAGCTTCCCCGTGTTCTTCAAAGCATCTGCTCTCCGAAGGACTAAATCTCCCACTTTAAAGGAGCGAGGGATCACCCTGCGATCATATGCTGTCTTGATCCGACTCTTGTACCTTTCTGCTTTTAATCTCACCATCTCCCTTTCTTCATCTATCTGATCCAGCGCTTCCCTCATCAATTCTTCATTTCTTTTTTCTTCAAAATAGGTGATCCAGTGCGATTTGAGTCTGGCCTCAGGAGGTATCACTGCCGCTGCCCCATATACCAAGTAGAAGGGAGATTCGCCCGTAGCTGTTTTAGGGCTAGTCCGGTAGGACCAGAGAACGTTGTCTAACTCCTTCACCCATTTTTCTCCTACCTCTTCCAATCGTGTTCGAATACCATCCACTAGGATTCTGTTGGTAACCTCCACCTGCCCATTAGCTTGTGGATGAGCTACTGAAGTGAACCTCTGTGTAATGTTCCATCTCTCGCACCATCTCCTTACCTTCTCTCCGTTGAATTGCGTTCCGTTGTCGGAAACCAAGATTCTGGGTACTCCAAACCTGCAACAAATATGTCTAGCAAGAAAAAGAATTACATTATCTTCTTCGATTTTGGCCAAGGGCACAGCCTCTACCCATTTACTGAAATAATCCACAGCCACGATCAGAAATTTTCTCCCTCCAGGTGCCAAGGGGAAGGGTCCCACCAGATCTATTCCCCATTTGGCGAAGGGACAGGGCGAGTACATAGCCCCCATTTCCTCTGCAGGTACTCGTATCAAAGGCCCATTCTTCTGACACTTCTCACATTTCTTCACATATTCTCTAGCGTCTCTGATTATGTTAGGCCAGTAGAAACCTGCCCTAAATACCTTCTTCACCATGGTCTGGTAAACTTCATGGCTGGATGCGCAACCTTCATGGATGTCCTTGATCACTAGCTCTGCTTCCCTCCTTGAGAGACATTTCAAACAAGGTTGAGTGAAGGACCTTTTGTACAATTGGCCTCTGATTCACGCGTTTTACAACACTAAAATAAACAACCGCAAGTATACGGCGTCTATTGTAGCGCGATAAGCACGAGGTCGATCCCACGAGAAGGTTAAAGCGTAAAAGTGGAGTTTGCTAGTTGAATTCTAAGTAGACGTGATCGAAATTTTGGATAAAATGTTTTACTCTAACGTTACCTACCAAGTGTCACAAATAAGCAACGAAGAGCAAATATAAAATCGATCAAATGGCATACTAATCACAAAACGAGAGTAAAAATGGATGTAACTCAATTAAGAGAAGGTAGGTCCTAGAGCACATGCAATACTAGTGAATCCATCTATGATTAACTATCTACTCACGTGGTGTTCATGCTTTGTCTATAAGATTGATCACGTAATAATGAATTAAAAGTTCTTTCGATCCAAGTAATTCAAAGGAGATATCACACAACCTAGTATCTCTACCTAAATTGCACAATAAAACTCAATCAAGCTCCTAAGATCATCACACATCTTCCTAATCATTGATCATCTTTCAATCTCACAATAAAATTAGGTCAAATGCTTGCAATCAATCAACCAAACTAGATTTCTCAACCTAATTCAATTAACTATGATCAACACATCATCATTGTACACATAATGACATGTTTTACAATATAAACCAAGCATCCAAATAGAATTAAGCCACACAAACACCAAATAAGCAAAACATTAATTCATAGATATCATCAAAAGTATTTACAAGGCCCTAGAACCAAAAGTGTTTAGCTAACTACAAACATAATCAAATTACAAAATCCAAATGAAATAACTAAATAAAAAGGAAAAGGGATAGAGAAAGCTTAGATAGTGTAGGTGATGGAGTGTGAAAATCCCAAGCTAATCCACCATTTGAAGCTTCAATGGAGAAACACCTTCCACTAGGTGTGAGTGTGTGAAAAAATCGCAACTCCCTGCTTTCCCTAATTCGCGTCTGTTACTGCCTTCTTCGCCAATCCTCTTCTTTCTGTCTTGGGCAACCAATTATGTGCAGCCCTCTCGAAATTAAATCAATGGGCCTAAGGCCCATGCCAACTATTAAGTAAATTGCTGCCCTCTCTTCAAGAGTCACGCCCAAAAAAATAATGGCCAATCTTCTTTCTTTTCTGCTGACACTTTTACTAATCAACTAGACTTGGTCATTGGGCCACTGTAATTAATTAAATGGGTCAAACAAATTTAATTGTTTGGCCCAAATAATTTTCAATCTCAATTTCTTCCTCCGTTGCTTCACTAAAAAAATTAGATGAGTGTTTTTGCCTTCAAAATAACCATTTTCCCTACAAAATGCATAAAACACCACCTTTCTCTCTATCAAGTGCAATTAGCCCAAATTAAGCAATAAAAGCATGAAATTCTAAGAAAATTGAGCTCAAAATGTGCCATAAAAATATGTAAATTCCACCCGAATCAAACCCCCCCAAACTTAAAATGTTGTTTGTCCTCAAACAACTAAGCACTTAAAGCAATGAGGGTGGAATGATCACAATGGAATATTCAATGCAAATCACACATGCAAAGTAAGATGTAATGATATCTCTTTCTCAAAGTGCACTTCTCAATGAAGATCATAGGCTCATTATTGCAATTCACACTCATGGATCAAAGAATGCATAAACACACAACACATTGTGAATGGGAAACATAATCCAAATGCTCAAGTCCTCTACTCACATGACAAAGTGTTTCTCTCAAACACACAAACAAATTGAGGATATTAATGCACTCATCAACCAAATTATGCTATGCAATCACCATATGCTTGCCCAACTTCTACGTTTCATAACACTCAAATGCTCAACAATGTGATCAATAGGACTTAATAAAGGATGTAACATTGGCTCTTTGGACAAGGTAAGGTGACTTTGGGAATTGTGACTCTTCTAGTGGAGGACAAAGCTTGCTTTTATACAATTTGTGCTTTCACTTTCAAAGCTTACAAACTTCATCCTCACTTTTCTCTTTTCCATTCTTTTTCAAGTATTCATCACCTCATCTTTTGAACCATTTTTTTCTTTTCAAGCTTTTGGGGCTCTTTGTCCCTCTTTTCTTTTTCCTTGATTTTCCTTTCATCTTTCTTTTTTTTCTTTCAACTTTTCCACTTTCTCCTTTCACCAAAGATATTCATTCAAGCACATGTTTTCCACTTTGTCTTTTATCCTCCACTAGATGTAGGTATCAAAGGCTCAAAAAGGCTAAGTGGTTAACATTGTAGTTTGCCAAGAGAATGAGGACTTAAGCTCAAGGGGCTAACTACGGAAGATTACTTCGGTTTTGGGAAATTTTGGCTAAGTGACTCTTTTAGAACAAGATGGCTTATATCACATCACAAAGTTTCACACAATCATGCTTTCAAACAAGAACTTAGGCAAGTTCTAGAATCACTAGCAATAACCTAGTCCACTCTCAAATGAACTAAACCGGATTACATGCTCGATTTAAGGCTCAATTCTCACCGGTTTATTCAATAGGACTCTCACATTCATCAAATGTCCCCAAACAACAACACACCATATATCCATGCTATCCAAGATCACAAATGTGAACACAATCATGAAACTATATCCAACATCAATCATGCTTACATTCAAAGCAAATAAACATCATCACAACTACTCAACAATGGACTCCAATGACTATTCATGCTCACATTTCACCAATTGTCCACTACCCAACACATGATCAAGAACCAACTTAAACAATCTAAGCATGTGAAAGTCAAGCGTGTGCCGGTGCAAAATGTGACACAAGTAGAATGACGAACCGGTGCAAGGGTAACAACTAGTAGAAAAATAAAAGAAAAATAACTCCCCCAAACTTAGAATTTTACTATGTAAAAATTCTAAGTTTGGGGCTACAAGTTGTTACCTCCCTCCTTGCACATCCAATGCTCTTCAAAGATCACCATTGCATCACTTGCTTTCTTTCTCCAAAGTTGGCCTTGCTTCTTCTTCGTTCTCCAAAACAAGGTGTCCACAATTCTCCTCATCCATATCTACAAAGAAACTAAGCTATCAACACTACTAAAGCAATAAAATCACAAAGCAATAAAACCTTGGGTTGCCTCCCAAGAAGCGCTATTTTTAACGTCCTATGTCGGACGGTTGTTTCCTCTTTCAAGCTTCATCCAAACGAAGCGACTCCACCATGCGAAGTTGCTCGTTTCCAAAGTAATGCTTCACTCTTTGTCCGTTCACCACAAAGGTCGTTCCATCCTTACCAATAAGCTCCACATTTCCCATGGGCGTCACATTCTTAATAACAAAGGGTCCCGACCACTTTGACTTCAACTTGCCCGGAAATAACCTCAACCTTGAGTTGAACAATAGGACTTGTTCTCCAACTTGAAATTCCCTCCTTTCAATCATCTTGTCATGAAATCTCTTAGCTCTTTCTTTGTGAATCTTGGAATTCTCAAAGGCTCCATTCCTAAACTCATCAAGCTCATTAAGCATCATCTTCCTTCTTTCTCCGGATGCCTTAAGATCAAGATTCAACTCGTTTATGGCCCAACGAGTTCTCAACTCTACTTCCACGGGTAAATGACAAGACTTGCCATACACAAGTTGGTACGGAGATGTGCCCAAAGGTGTCTTGTAGGCGGTTCGATATGCCCAAAGAGCATCATCTAACTTGATAGCCCAATCCTTCCTCTTCAACCCAACGGTTTTCTCCAAGATTTGCTTTACCTCTCGATTAGCAAGCTCCGTTTGCCCATTAGCTTGAGGATGATAAGGTGTGGTCACCCTATGCTTTACTCCATACTTTGTCAAAAGTTGGTCTAGCCATCGGTTGCAAAAATGTGAACCACCATCACTCACTAGTGCTCTTGGAGTACCAAAACGAGTAAAAATATTTTTCCTCAAAAAGTTGAGGACCACTTTGGCATCATTTGTAGTGGTTGGAATAGCTTCAATCCATCTTGAAACATAGTCAATGGCCAAAAGGATATAGGAAAATCCATGAGAGGTAGGGAATGGCCCCATAAAATCTATCCCCCACACATCAAAGAGCTCTACTTCAATCACATTCTTCATAGGCATCTCATGCCTCTTTGAAATATTCCCCATCCTTTGGCACTTGTCACACTTCTTCACAAAAGCTTCACAATCCCTAAAAATGGATGACCAATAAAAACCACTTTGAAGAATTTTGTGGGCCGTCCTATTTGCTCCAAAATGACCTCCATAAGGAGATGAATGGCACTCTTCAATCACTTTCTCCCACTCATCTTCCCCTAAGCACCTCCTCATGATCATATCCGAACACCATCTATAAAGAAACGGATCCTCCCACACATAAAACTTGACATCATGATAGAATTTCTTCTTTTGATGGAATGAGAGGTTTGGTGGTGGTGTTCCGGTGGCTAAGTAGTTCACAAAATCGGCGAACCATGGACATGCTTCCTTGATTGCAAGGATTTGTTCATCGGGAAACCACTCCTTGATAGGGACTTGGATGTCCTTTTCCTCCACATTCTCGAGTCTTGAGAGATGATCCGCCACCACATTTTCACATCCTTTTCTGTCCCTTATCTCCACATCAAACTCTTGCAAAAGGAGCACCCATCGTATCAACCTCGGTTTAGCCTCCTTCTTCTCAACCAAGTATTTCAAGGCCGTGTGATCCGTATACACAATAGTTTTGGCTCCAACCAAATAGGCTCTAAACTTGTCGAAACTATACACCACGGCTAGCATCTCCTTCTCCGTTGTGGTGTAGTTCCTTTGAGCCGGATTCAATGTTTTGCTCGCATAGTATATCACACGGAAAAGTTTGTCTCTCTTTTGGCCCAAAGCCACTCCAATGGCATAGTCGCTAGCATCACACATGATCTCAAATGGTTGGCTCCAATCGGGTATCACCAACACGGGAGCTTTTATCAAGGCCTCCTTCAAAATCTCAAACGACTTCACACATTCTTCACTAAATATGAAGGTGGCTCCCTTTTCCAATAATGCACACATAGGCTTGGCTATCTTTGAGAAGTCTTTGATGAATCTTCTATAGAAACCGGCATGTCCAAGAAAGCTCCTAACCGCCTTCTCATTTGTTGGTGGGGGTAGTCTCTCAATAGCCACAATCTTGGCTCTATCGACCTCAAGCCCTTTTGCCGAAACCTTGTGTCCAAGCACAATCCCTTCCTTCACCATAAAGTGGCATTTCTCCCAATTAAGCACCAAGTTGGTATCTATACATCTTTGTAAAACACAAGAAAGGTTACGTAGACATGTATCAAAGCAAGAACCAAACACGGAAAAATCATCCATGAATACCTCCATTATGTTTTCTATCATACCATGAAAAATAGCCATCATGCATCGTTGGAAGGTGGCGGGAGCATTACATAATCCGAATGGCATTTTCCTAAAAGCAAAAGTACCATAGGGGCAAGTAAAAGTTGATTTCTCTTGGTCCTTAGGATCAATCAAAATTTGATTGTAGCCCGAATAACCATCGAGAAAGCAATAATACTCGTATCCCGCCATCCTATCCAACATTTGATCAATAAAAGGCAAAGGGAAGTGATCTTTCCTAGTGGCACTATTCAATGTACGATAGTCAATACATACCCTCCACCCTACAATGGTTCTAGTGGCAATTGCCTCTAAGGCGTCGGTTGTGATTATGGTCATACCCCCCTTCTTAGGCACCACTTGTGTTGGGCTCACCCACTCACTATCACTTATGGGAAAAATTATATCATTATCTAACCACTTCAACACTTCTTTTCTTACTACATCTTGCATTATGGGGTTCAATCTTCTTTGACCTTGGGCTTTAGGCTTAATAGACTCATCTAGTCTAATTTTATGCATGCAAATATGAGCCGGTATACCCTTCAAATCCGAAATATCCCAACCAATAGCCGATTTATAAGTTCTAAGCACCCTAAGCAATTTTTCTAACTCAAGCTCATGCAAGTATGAAGAAACAATAACCGGAAAGAGGTCACCTTGTTCAAGATAAGCATATCTCAAGTGCTCCGGAAGTGGTTTCAAGTCGAGCTTCTTCCCCTTCTCTTGAGCTTTTGGTTTCTCCTTAGCTTCCTCCTTTGGTGCTTCCAATGAGTAACATGAGGGCCAAGTGTCAAGATTTTTGTGAGGAAATCTTTGACACTCTTCAAGTAAAACCCCCCCAAACTTGGCTTCTTGTCGTATCTCCATGAATTTCTCCTCCTTTTTGATTGGAAGTTCCTTCAAAACATCAAGAGAAGACATATATTCAAACAATTCTATATCATTAAGCTCATCAAAATTGAAATCAAAAGGAATAGAAGAGAGTGAGTTAAGAGATTCTCTTATGCAAAAATCAAGTGGATCCTTTGAGTTGCTCTTTTCCATGTGCATATCCACACAAGCTTGCACACTATTGATCATGTTGCACTCATAGACCTCATCCTCATCATCTCTAAACTTGATGGTCTTGTAGATGTTGAACAACACTTTCTCGTTGTTCACTTGAAGTTCCAACTCCCCTTTTCTCACATTAATAATGGCTCCACCGGTCGCCAAAAATGGCCTTCCCAAAATGAGTGGAATATACTTGTCCTCTTCCATATCCAATACCACAAAATCCACCGGGAAAATGAACTTATCGATTTTCACCAACACATCTTCTACTATACCCAAGGGGTATGTCATAGATCGATCCGCCAATTGAAGGCTCATGGTGGTTGGTGTGAGCTTCCCCAAACCAAGTGACTTGAATATGGACAAAGGCATGAGATTAATGCTAGCTCCCAAATCACACAAAGCTTTAAATGTACCTCCATCTCCAATAACACATGGCAAAGTGAAGGATCCGGGATCTCTAAGCTTTTGAGGTAGCTTTGCTTGAATGATCGAGCTACATTCCTCGGTTAAATGCACCGTCTCATACTCCACCATCTTTCTCTTGTTGGACATGATTTCTTTAAAGAACTTAGAGTAGTGGGGCATTTGTTCTAGAGCTTCGGCAAAGGGGATGTTGATGTGGATCTTCTTGAACATCTCAACAAACTTAGCAAATTTGTTGTCCAAGCCCTTCTTCTTCAACCTTTGAGGGTATGGGAGAGGTACCACATTCTTTCCTTTGTCTTGAGGAGGGATTGCCTCCTCACTCTTTTTCTCCTCTACTTTCTCTTCTTCCCTCACTATCTCCTCTTGCCTTTCTTTCTCTTGTCCATCTTCTTTGTCGACATCCTCGGGTGCCATTACCATTTCCTCCTCTTGTGGCATCTTTGGCCCATCGTAGCTCGTCCCACTTCTTAGCTTAATAGCTTTGCAATGCTCCTTGGGGTTGAGCTCCGTGTTTGAAGGAAATTGCCCCGGAGTGTGTTGACTACCGATGACATTAGAGAGTTGGCTCACTTGCTTTTCTATGGCTTTCATGTTGTTTGCCATATTCTTGATCATTTCTCCTTGCTCATCAAATCTTTGACGAGTTATGTTTGCATTCTCTCTAGTTTCTCTCATGAATTTTGTGGTTTCCCCCATAAAAGCACCAAACATATCCTCCATTGATGGCTTTGATGAAGGCTCCACAATAGCTCCATCTCTCACATTAAAATTTGGAGGTGGGATGATGGCATTCCTTGTGTTGGCATAGGAGAAATTCTCATGTTGCCTCAATCCGGGATGGTAATGATTCGGGTTAGGAGGATTTTGCCTCTCGTTCCAACCTCTTTCTCGAAATTGACGGTCTCTTTGATTGTTCATATAATGGGCCTCTTCATATTGTTCATCACTAGGTCCCATTAATGACTTGGCCGCCATCATCGAAGTCAACTTGTCCATCTTGTTGGATAAAGTAGCAAAATCATCCGACTCCTTGGTGGAAGCAACTTTCCGGGCTTGCCTTCTCTCGGATGGCCATTGATGTCCGTTCTTTGCCATCTCCTCTAGAAGCACATAACCTTCATCCGTCGTCTTTCCTAGCAAAGACCCTCCACCGGCTGAGGCATCCACCATCCCTCTCGTACGGTGGTCCATCCCGTTGTAGAAGTAACAAATTAATTGATCTCTCGAAAACCCGTGTTGAGGACAACTTCTTATCAAATCCTTGAAGCGCTCCCAAGCTTCGGCTAAAGACTCATCATCATCTTGCATGAAAGAAGAAATTTCTCCTCTTATCTTGATGGTCTTGCTTGGAGGAAAGTACTTCATGAGGAAGGCATCTACAAGATCGGCCCAATTTTCGATTGTCCTTAGATCAAGAGACATGTACCATTGCTTAGCACGATCACGGAGTGAGAAGGGAAAGAGTTGGAGACGGATGTAATCTTGAGGGACACGATTGATCTTAACCGTTCCACTTATCTCTAAGAATTGAGATAAATGGAGGTTAGGATCCTCCTTTGACAACCCTCCGAATTGGTTGTTTTGGACCATCATGATCAACGCCGGTTTAAGCTCAAAGTTATGAGCATCAACGGGTTCCCTACCCGCTCCTCCATAAGGTCTAGGGATGGGACGGAAGTGGTCTCTCAAGACTCTTTGATTCCCGTTTTCCTCCCGTTGCTCTCCATTTCCTTCCACATTTGCATTCTCTTCATTCCTCCGGTTGAGGTTGTCTCTCAAGCCTCCTTGTGGTCGATTACCACCATTCCCATTAGGCTCTACTATGCCTCCAACATCCTCTTGGTTCCTTTCCTCTTCCACAATAGGATTCTCCCTTCGATTCATGGCTCCTAATTCACTCCTTCTTCTTTCGGCGTTTTGTCTTCGACAACTAGCTTCGATTTCCGGGTCTAAGGGTAGCAAATCTTGTTGATCTCTCTTAGCTCGGGTGATCATATGCCATGTCTAAACAAAAGTTCAAAAGAACGTAAGAATCACAAGTGAAATCAAAGTAAACCAACAAATATTTTTGGGATTTTTGCAAATAAGGAAAGCAAATAAATTGTCTAAACTAAAACTCTCCTAGCCTACACTCTAGAGCTATAAAAACCTCCCCGGCAGCGGTGCCATAAACTTGATTCACGCGTTTTACAACACTAAAATAAACAACCGCAAGTATACGGCGTCTATTGTAGCGCGATAAGCACGAGGTCGATCCCACGAGAAGGTTAAAGCGTAAAAGTGGAGTTTGCTAGTTGAATTCTAAGTAGACGTGATCGAAATTTTGGATAAAATGTTTTACTCTAACGTTACCTACCAAGTGTCACAAATAAGCAACGAAGAGCAAATATAAAATCGATCAAATGGCATACTAATCACAAAACGAGAGTAAAAATGGATGTAACTCAATTAAGAGAAGGTAGGTCCTAGAGCACATGCAATACTAGTGAATCCATCTATGATTAACTATCTACTCACGTGGTGTTCATGCTTTGTCTATAAGATTGATCACGTAATAATGAATTAAAAGTTCTTTCGATCCAAGTAATTCAAAGGAGATATCACACAACCTAGTATCTCTACCTAAATTGCACAATAAAACTCAATCAAGCTCCTAAGATCATCACACATCTTCCTAATCATTGATCATCTTTCAATCTCACAATAAAATTAGGTCAAATGCTTGCAATCAATCAACCAAACTAGATTTCTCAACCTAATTCAATTAACTATGATCAACACATCATCATTGTACACATAATGACATGCTTTACAATATAAACCAAGCATCCAAATAGAATTAAGCCACACAAACACCAAATAAGCAAAACATTAATTCATAGATATCATCAAAAGTATTTACAAGGCCCTAGAACCAAAAGTGTTTAGCTAACTACAAACATAATCAAATTACAAAATCCAAATGAAATAACTAAATAAAAAGGAAAAGGGATAGAGAAAGCTTAGATAGTGTAGGTGATGGAGTGTGAAAATCCCAAGCTAATCCACCATTTGAAGCTTCAATGGAGAAACACCTTCCACTAGGTGTGAGTGTGTGAAAAAATCGCAGCTCCCTGCTTTCCCTAATTCGCGTCTGTTACTGCCTTCTTCGCCAATCCTCTTCTTTCTGTCTTGGGCAACCAATTATGTGCAGCCCTCTCGAAATTAAATCAATGGGCCTAAGGCCCATGCCAACTATTAAGTAAATTGCTGCCCTCTCTTCACGAGTCACGCCCAAAAAAATAATGGCCAATCTTCTTTCTTTTCTGCTGACACTTTTACTAATCAACTAGACTTGGTCATTGGGCCACTGTAATTAATTAAATGGGTCAAACAAATTTAATTGTTTGGCCCAAATAATTTTCAATCTCAATTTCTTCCTCCGTTGCTTCACTAAAAAAATTAGATGAGTGTTTTTGCCTTCAAAATAACCATTTTCCCTACAAAATGCATAAAACACCACCTTTCTCTCTATCAAGTGCAATTAGCCCAAATTAAGCAATAAAAGCATGAAATTCTAAGAAAATTGAGCTCAAAATGTGCCATAAAAATATGCAAATTCCACCCGAATCAGCCTCCTAGGATGCAGTACTTCCTTCTCCAAGCTTTTGCCTCTCGGGACATTAGGGTTACTGGACCCCTGTTCAATTCTTCCCATATTTCTTTCCTCCAATCATCCCCTGCTGTTATCTCTCCGATCAGGGTATCCGTAGCTACTTGATCTGCCACCAACAGGGTCACCTTTCCGTCTCCCTCGAATTCAGTGGAACTAGCTAGTTTAGACAGTCCATCTGCTTTCACATTCTCTTCTCTTGGTACCTGTACCACTTCAAAAGTATGGAATTTATTTTTTAATTTCTTTACCTCCTCTAGGTAAGCGATCATTCTCTCATCTTTGGCGAGGTACTCCCCCATGACCTGTTGTACTACCAACTGCGAATCGGAGTATAGGGTGACTTTCTGTGCCCCTAACTCTGCTGCCATGCTAGCTCCTCTAATCAGGGCCTCATACTCTGCGCCATTGTTTGAGGTTGAAAACCGAAATTTGACAGCAACCTGTACTTCTTGGCCATCAGGGTCAACCAATACTATCCCTGCTCCGCATCCCAAGGCGGATGCTGAGCCGTCCACGTATACCTTCCATCCCTGTTCTTCTTCCACTCTGGTAGACTCTTGAATAAAATCTGCTAGAGCTTGAGCTTTGATGGCTCTCCTTGGTTCATAGTCAATATCATACTCCTGCAACTCCACTGCCCACCTGACCATTCTTCCTGATAAATTTGCTCTCCCCAGCGTCTGCTTCAATGGGAAGTTAGTCCGCACCATCACTTTATAAGATAGGAAGTAAGGGCGTAGTCGCCTAGCCGTTACCACCACTGCCAGGGCTGCCTTCTCTACCTCTGAATACCTTGCTTCCGCTCCTTGGATGACCTTGCTCACATAATATATGGGTTGTTGTGTGGGGCCTTCCTCTTTCATCAGGGTTGTACTCAGAGAATGTTCCCCTACTGAAAGGTATAGGAGTAGAACATCTCCCTGAGTGGGCTTGGTTAACTTCGGGAGTTGTTCTAGATGAAGCTTTAGTTCTTCAAAAGCCTTTTGGCATTGCTCATCCCATTCGAATCTTGACCCCTTCCTTAGTGTTCTGAAGAAGTGGTGGCTCTTCTCCGCTGATTTTGCTATAAATCTGCTAAGGGCTGCAATTCTGCCGTTCAAGGTCTGCAATTCCTTCAAGTTTCGAGGGGGTTGCATGTCAAGGACCGCTTTCACCTTGGCAGGGTTAACCTCTATTCCTCTTTGCGTCACCATATATCCGAGGAATTTCCCTGACCCTACTCCAAAGGAACATTTAGCTGGGTTAAGTTTGATACCGTTCTCTCTAATTACCTGAAATATCTCCTTCAGGTCATCAATGTGTTCCTCTGCTTTGATGCTTTTAGCTAGCATGTCATCTACATACCTCCATATTTCTCCCTATCTGTCCTCGGAAAACCGAGTCTACCATCCTTTGATAGGTGGCTCCTGCATTTATTAGTCCGAACGGCATACGTACATAACCAAAAGTACCACACGTTGCAATAAAGCATACCTTTGGTATATCGAGGGGGTTCAACTGGATTTGATGGTACCCCTGGTATGCATCCATCATGCTGAGTAATTCAAACCCGGACGTGGCATCCCCTAGTTGATCAATCCTGGGCAGGGGATAGTGATCTTTAGGGCAGACTTTGTTCAGGTCCCTAAAGTCAATGCACATCCTCCATTTGCCGGCTCCCTTAGACACCAGCACTGCGTTCGAGAGCCACTCAGGGAACTGCACTCTCTTCACGTGCCCTGCACTCAACAATTTATCGATTTCCTCTTTTACAATGAGGTTCTTCTCTTTACCAAAGTTCCTCAACTTCTGTTTCACGGGCCTAGCTTTGGGGTCCACATTCAGATGGTGTACTGCTATTTCTGGAGGGATACCCGTCATATCCGTCGCCGTGAATGCGAAGATGTCTGCATTCTCCTGGAGGGTGAGTATCATCTTTCCCTGGAGCTCAGGGTTCATATTCGTACCTATCCTAGTTGTAAATCCCTCCTTTCCTGGGTAGAGCTCGATGCTCATTAACTCCTCGTCTGCTTTAGCTTTGGGCTGCTCTTGCATTAGCTCACCCACCTTCTGTCTCTTCAGTTCAGGGTCTTCGCCCTTAAATCTCTCCATTCCCCGGAATACGGCCCTGTCTGCTATCTTGACCGATTCCACGTAACACTTCCTTGCCTGATATTGATCGCCACATATCTCTCCCACACCCCCCGAGGCGGGGAACTTCATCTTCATGTGGAAGGTGGAGATCACTGCCTGAAAAATATTCAAGCTTGGTCTTCCCATTACTACGTTATAGGAAGATGGGACGTCTACAATCAGGAATTCTATGACTTGTACTCGACGGTTAGGGGCGACTCCTAACCCTACTTGCAGTAACGCTAAACCAAGGGGTTGAATGGCTCCCCCTGAGAATCCATAAAGAGCGGTTTCCACCGGTCTGAGCTTTATATTCAAGTCCATCTTCTTGAAGCACTCCAAGAACATGATATCGGCAGAGCTTCTAGTATCTACAAAAATTCTTGCTACATCGTATCCTGCTATATCCGTGGTAATGACTAATGCGTCATTATGAATTTCTCTGGATTCTCCAGCGTCTTCTGGCCCGAAATGAATGTCCGGACCCTCTGTCATCTTCCCCACCTCATGGTGCCCTATGTTCCTCTCGTTCTTCAGTGACCGAACGCTCTGCTTCCTCTGCCTGAAGGAATCCCCATCAGCGGGGCCTCCCATAATCATGTGAATAGTTCCCCTCTTCTGGGGAGGGGGTGGTGGCTCCTCATTGCCCTTCCTCTGATCTCTTCTATCGTCTTCTTGCTTCCCCTCAGGGTCCTTTCTCTTCTGACCCCTGGGGCCTTGTCGATCTCTGAAAGTAAACTCCTTCAGGTGGCCTGCCTGAATCATCCTTTCTATCTCGTCCTTCAAATGTCAACATTGGTTGGTATTGTGGCCATAGTCGTTATGGAATCTGCAAAATTTATTCGACTTAGGATTTTGGGGACCTCTGCTTCTTGAGTAGGGGAATTTCATATCCGGATGGTCCCCTGCCACCTCTAGGACTTCGGCTGGCTCTATCCTCAAAGGGGTATATCTCTTCGCCCTTCCCCTGGGGTTCCAGGGTGCAACTTCCTCTCTCCTTACATTTTCCAGCCTCCTGGAGCTTCTGTGTCTCTCCGGGCTTGGCCTCCTAAGCGGAATCTCTTTCCTCCGTTCTCCGTTACCCACTATTGTCCTGGTCTCCGAGCGCTTAGCCTTTCTCACCTCTTCCAGGGTGAGGTATTTCTCTGCTCTCCTCAGTAACTCATCGAAGGTCCGAACTGGCTTCTTGGCTAGAGACGTGAATAGATCTCCATCTCTGTTTACTTTGGTGAGGGCGTTGATTTTGACCTCTGAGGAGGCTGTAGGTACTTCTAGAGCCGCTTGGTTGAATCTTTTTAAGAAAGCCCGTAGACTCTCGTTCTCTCCTTGTCGCATGTTGAATAAAGTAAGGGTAGCTCTAAGCTGTCTTCTAGCGCTGGCGAATTGATGCAGGAACAATTCGTTGAATTCGGACCATGAGTGGACAGTATCTGGTCCCAGTTGTGTGAACCATTATTGTGCAGCCTTAGATAGGGTGGTCAGAAATACTCTGCACTTAACGCCCTCTCCATACCGATGTAATAGAGCAGCATTCTCAAACCTCATCAGATGCTCGTACGGGTCCGTGGTGCCATCATATTCAAAGTTTAAAGATTTGAAATTAGAGGGCAGTTCATCTTGCAAAATACTAGATGAGAATTGATATCCTGTGGTGTAAGAGGGTTTACTTACATTGTCAGTAATATGTCTCTGCATATCCCTCATCTCCTTCCGCAAGGCCTGTATCTGATCACTGACGGCTCCTTGATACGTGTCGTCCGTGCTTTCTCCCATCCCTGTATCCAGGGTGGTATCTCCAAGGACCCTCTCCACATCCCTCCGAGGGGGTCTTTCCAGGATGCTTCTTTCAGCTTGGGAAGGTACTTTTTCTTCCGGGTTTCGAGGGGGATCCTCGTTCCTGGAGGGGACTGGAACCGAATCTATGACATGCTCTGGTGGATTTGGTCGTGTGCCCTTATGGGTAGGTGGAACAGGTTCAGGAGGGCGAAGTCCTCGAGTAGCAATTATTCTTTCTACTGATTGTGCGATCATCTCATCTAACTGATCTCGAGAGACAGTCAGGAGTTCCGGTTGAGCGTGAGGGTTATCTCTATTGATCCCACTCCCCGAAGCTCCTGAGGTACCTGGTACATCTCCCTCTTGAGCGGGAGGGATATCCTCTGGTGGGTGATCTACAGGTTGTTTCCCTAGATTTCGATTTGAGGGAAAACCTGGAGGAGGAATATCTTCTGGTGTATGATCCACGGGTCGTTACCCTGAATTTCGATTTGAGGGAAACCCTGGAGGAGGCGGAGGAAGAGGAGGAGGAGTGGAATCTCCTTTCTCCTTCGTCTGCTTCGTTAGATCGTTTCCTCCACCCATTTAAGTACGGAACTTTTCTCACGCCTTAGCTTGAAAAATTCCCACAGACGGCGCCAGTTGATGCGTCGAAAAAGAATGCCTTCGGATATCAACCGTTCTCTTGCGAGCACTATTAATCACGAGTCAAATCACTCGTTTTATCCTTGGCAATCTTCAAGTAAATCTCCCAAGAATCCAAGAATAACCTGCAAAAGTACGCCGGAGGGGGGCTCCGGCGTAGAAGCTCCGACGCTCAAGTCAGAATCGGTCGTAGGCGAAATCAAAGAGGAATTCCCCTGTATATCTAGGGAAATTCCGGCGAATACAGTAGTATTTCTTCTGAATTCAGTGTGTAGTTCTTGTGAAAGTGTGTATAATATGTAAAAACGTAAGTAGGAATATGGAAATAACCTGTTTAAATACCTGGCCTCCCTATCCGGAGAGGGAAAGGCTCGTTCTCCCTATATTCTCGGCCCATCCCTAAGGATCCGGCTCCCACGCCCCTGAGGAATCGGGCTATCCCCTGAAGACTTGGTTCTTCAGCATATCATTCCCTATATTTTCGTGGATTTGACCCATTCACTTGACTTAGTTAAGAAAGATTGATTATGCGTTCCCTCCTTAGGCCAGATCTTTTCAGGCCCATGAACTTTTAACTCTCCCAATGTGGGCCAAAGGCCCAATCACCCTGTTTTCTCTAATTTCTCTACTTAGGCCCAGGGGTGTATTAATCCTGCTTTCCCATAAATCGACATAATCATAACTATCATAATTTTATCCTGTTTCCACGTGTCGACTTCTCAGAGAGCGACATATTTATCTACATCAATATATAGGTTATATTTTATTTTTTTTTAGATGATCTCCAAGTTCTTTGTATTTTGAAAGTTGTCAAACAATTTTTATTTATTTTTAATAATTCATTTTATTTGAATTAAAAGTTCAAATTATATGTATAACGTGAATGATAAATTACTTTAATTTGTATATTTGACTATTAAAATATATCAACCACTAAAAAAATCTAAATTTTAATAAGTTTAAAATAGATAAATAAAACCCTTCCATTCTGCATAATGTACAGGTCAAATATTTATCTCACTTTTTTTTTTTGTAATGATAGATCATTTACGAAACATATTAAAATAAAATGCAATTTCTTACTGGAATTAATATACAAGAATTAATTCCCCACCTCTCTACAAGTTCGGACTTTTAGATGAGACAGAATTCTTTCATGATATCAGAGCAAATCTGGCAAAACGACCTGGGATCGATTTCTGTTGAAAACACTCTTTTTCCCCAAAAAAAGGGTAAGAGGCGGCCCACGAGTGAGGGGGAGTGCAATCTCATAACATAGTGTCTTTTACTTAATTATAAGTCACAAATTTAGTGATTAATATAAGTGAAATAATGTTTAATAAAAAAATAATTATACATGTGAATTTTAGAATTTTAATTAAAATAAAAAAATTACATTTATAATTTATAAATTAAAAAATTAATTTTACACTAATTATAAGTCATAAATTTAGTGATTAATATAAGTGAAATAATGTTAATTATTAAATAAATTTGTTTTTTAAATTGTTTTGAATAAAAATATGATGTATGCATACATTAAATTACTAATATACTATTTGAAAATAAGATTCACACATATACAATAGTTTATAAGTGATTCGGGTGGAATTTACACACTTTAGAGGCACATGTGAAGCGTATTTTGATGTGAATTTCATTGAATTATGGATTGATTATGATGATTTGAGCCAAAATGAGGGAAAGGTTGTGTTTTGTCGATTTTGTAGGAAATACGATAGAATTTGGAGCAAAACACCAACCATACTTCACTGGATCAAGAAGAGGAGTGCACCGTTGGGTTCGTCTCGAAAAACGGAGTGGAATAGCCAAAAGAATCAAGTCAATCGGACACCCGAGGCGAGAGATATGCATGAAACGAGAAAAGGTCGAAGTCGAGCACGAGCACGGCCGAGCCATTTTTCAAGCTAAAACAAAGGCCACGGCCGTGCAACATGCTCGAAATTGAGCTCCTCGAGACAGAAACTTTGGGCCACGAAAAGTCACGGCCGAGAAGCAAGCTCGGCCGAGCACTCCCCACCCTTGTTTACGCAATGGCACGGCCGTGCTACCCCCAATTTCGGTGCTATGCATCCTCCCATTTTGACCATTTTTTAAGGACTAACTTGCAATTTTGACATCCAAACCCTACCCCAACACTATAAAAGCCCCAATTCTTGAAATCACTTGTACTCTCCCCCAATTCCTCAAATTCCACACATAGTAACACACACTTGGAGGTGATTTGGTCATATCTTCTTCATTTCTCCATCAATACATGCAAGGGAGGCATTAATAGCTTAGAATTTTCATTCTCCACCACATTTTAGACTAAGCTTTCTATTTCTCTCTCTTTTTATTTAGTTATTTCATTTAGTTTTGTTTATTTGATTATGTTAGTTTTTGGCTAGAACACTTTTGGTTCTAGGGCTATGTCTACACTTTGGATGATGTTTATGAATTAATTTCTTGTTTATTTGGTGGTTGTGTTGCTATTTCTATTTGAATGCTTAACTTTCATTGCAAGACATGTTGTCAATGGCCATGATAATATGTTTTATTTATTGTTAATTGAAATTGGATTGAGAAATTTTTTTCATTAATCGGATTTAAGCATTCGACCCAATTTATTGTGAAGTTCGAGAGAAGATCAATTGTTGGGAGGGTACTAGATGATATTAGGAACCTTTTGGGGATTTATTAGGCATGCTATGTAGAGATACTAGTTTGGGTGATATGTCTCTTGGATTAATTGGATCGAAAGAACTCTTAATTCATCATTTTGTGATCAACCCTATAGTAATAATCACAACACCACTTAAATAGACTTTTGCTCATAAATTGACTCCTTAGTGTGATATTTGTCTTGGAACCTACCTTCTCTTAATTGAGTTTTACCCATATTTTTCTCTCGTTATGTGATTTGCATGAGCATTCATTGATCGATTTCTATATTACTCTCTCAATTGTTTACTTGTGACAACCTTTGGTAGGCAATTTTAGGGTAATTAATCACTCCACTTTATCGATCACGTCTATTTAGAACTAAAATCGACAAACTTCACTTTTATCACTACACCTCCTCGTGGGATCGACCTCGTACTTATCACGCTACGATAGACGTCGTATACTTGCGGTCGTATATTTTAGTGTTGCATAATACGTGAATCAATAAGTCACAAATTTAGTGATTAATATAAGTAAAAGAATGTTCAATTATTAAATGGATTTGTTTAAAAAAAGAGTAAAACATGTATACATGATATGAACTTTTTAGAATTTTTATTAAAACACAAAAAATAAATAAATTAGATTTACAATATATAAATTAAAAAAATAAATTTAAAATAGTTAGAAATGACAAATTTAGTGATTAATATAAGTAAAAAAATGTTCAATTATTAAATAGATTTGTTTAAAAAAAAAAGAGTAAAACAGGTATACATGATATGAACTTTTTATAATTTTAATCCAAACACAAAAAATAAATAAAATAGATTTACAATATATAAATTAAAAAAATAAATTTTAAAATAGTTATAAATCACAGATTTAGTTATATTAATATAGTAAAAAAATTAATTTTGTGATTTTTTTTTTTAAAAAAAAGGGACGAAAATGAGTACATATACAATTATAAACGAAAAACAGAATTGTTCGAGTGGTGGGCGCTCCTCACTAGGCGCCCACACACCCGGGTTAGAGTCCCATGTAGGTCGAATATATTCAGTCAATTAAGCTCGGTCCCTCGCGGGCCTTAGATGATCTGGGCCGGGCTGGGCCAGCCCATTGGCCTGGACCCAGGTTAATTTTTTTTTTTTTTTTTTGGGTTTACCGACGGAATATTTCGTCGGTAATTAAAAAATAAAAAAAAAATTATGTCGGTAATTAAAAAAAATTTATATATATATATATATATATCTGTCGGTAAAAATTACCGACAAGGTTATCACTGACCAAATTTTTTCGTCGGTAAACACTGTTATCGACCTAATTTCCGTCTTTTTTTCCGTCGATAAAACAACTTTTTTTTGTAGTGATTGAACAAAGTAGACATGCCAACCATAAACATACCACTTATGCAAAAGTATTTTGAAATACATTGATATAAATTTTATTCGAACTTTTAGGTTAGGTTTAGATGTAAATTGGTCATTCTAATGGTTATGGAATTATATCCACTTAGCAATTTCTAACAAATGATAAAATAAAACAATAAAGAAATGCAATGAATTGAACATGAATAAAGAATTTAAAGATAGAACACATGATTTACGTGGTTCGATCAAATGATCTACATGCACGGAGGATAGAAGACTCTCTTCACTAATCACGAATGAAAGATTATAGATTACAAGTATTCACAAAACTTGATATCTCACGTAGAATATTCACTAAGTCCTACGCACTCTCAATACTCTCATTACTCACAATCTATGCACTTGGTGGTTTATTTATATATGTACAATGTCTTTAATAATTGCCACTAACAAACTAACTAACTAACAGAATAACCGAAATAATTAAACTAACTCTGAAAACTGGAAAAGCAGACTTGTCTTAGCTGATATGCCTATCAACTGAGTTGGCTTCAGCAGACTGGGACCTAACTCTTCTGATTCGATCAGACGACTTGCATCAGCAGAGTTGTCCTCAACTCATCTCAGATTAGTTGACACCTATATCAGACCACTAAACCTTATCAGCTGAGTACACCTTACTCAACTTGTACTGAACTCCAAGATGAACAAACTATCTACCTTTCTGATAGATAGAATTAGATGACAAACCAATATTGCATTAATCTCAACACTAAGGATATGGCCTTTTACATGGGCTTATGTGAGTATCTCTTAAGCTTTAATGGTGGCCCTTTTTTTTTTGTTGGTGTATTATACTTAGACCATGTTTGATACCTAAGATTAATGGTAGATTAATTTCATCTTAATTTTTATCGATTTTTGATAGTTAAAATTATGAGTAGATTATGTTTTAAAATTTATAAGGTTTAGATATCATCATAATCTTGTTTATTCAATCTTAACTATCCAACATGAACTTAGAATATATGGATTTCTTAAAGTCTTTACTACACCAATTTATGTGAAAAGTGATAATATGAATCTTCACGTTTATAAGTCATTCTAAACATTGAAGATCGGTTTTGGAGACCCTTTTACTGGTGTGATCATTAATCGCATTGGTTGAAATAGTTTCTTTATATATCTTCAAGCTTCGAAAAAAAAAAAACAATTATATATGTTGTTGATTAATTAATTATTCGTAACGTGGCACGTTTCCTTCAAAAGATAATTACTCGCATGAAGGACAATTTTTATTTTATATTTTCTAACATTTAAATATTCCGATTCCAACTCTATGTGCGCTAGCTAGCAATGATCATGTATTTACATTTTAATTTTTAATAAACTAATTCAATCAACGCTAAAAATGATGCATGGTTCAGACTTCAGACTCGAATGAATCGTATTAATATGTTGAAGATTTTATGTGTCAATTGTTAGTTTAGCCTAATTGACTAAATAATGGAATTAATTAACGCGAATTGAAGGTGCTTAATTAGCTATTTAATGGATGTAGTTTGTTGTTGGGAAGGATGGTACATATGCAGCAGGTAATAAATTTGTATTAAAAATAAACATGCGTATTGCAAGAAGGGTACTGTATATGTAGAATGAGTTTATTTAATTAAAGCATCTCCAACAACTAGACTCTTTATATTTAATTAAATTTAAATAACTATATTTTTAATTTCTCCATATTTATTTGTTACACATTTAATCATACAACCAAGGTTCATATACACACATGACACATACTTGTAAAGATTTGATGTATTCAAAGTGAAAATTTGAATAAATGATGAGTCACCGAAATTTTTTCTAATTTATTTATGAAATTAACGATTCTTCAAATCTTTAAAAGATTTTTGGAGATGAAATAATAATACATATTTAATAAAATATAGTATGTGTGAGCAAATCGCATTATTGCCACGACCTCGAAATCTTTGATATTAGTGCCCACATCTCTCAAAATATGCATGTAGTTGAATTAATTTTGGTGTTAGCTAATCTGATTATATAATTATGTATATGATTATTTCTCATCATGTGCAGCCCTGTGCACGAATTCACCCAATTTCCCTTTAATTAATTAATTAATCATAAACACAGCGGAGATCGGCAATTAGGATGAAAGTTATAAAGCTCACACAATTTTTTTATTATTATTTTGACAAAAGATTAGGAAATCAATAGAAAAACTCTCACGAATTAAACCCGATTGAAAGCGAGTCAAACAGACCTGTTCAAAAAATTCGTAAAAAAACAGTGAAATTCACTTTTAGATTTGTATTACTGTAAAGACAAATGTTTGTATATTATGTAAGGACAAATGTGTGTTACGGTAATTTAAGTAACATATATTTGCCTACAGTAATACACGTTTTTCCTTATAGCAACACATATTTGAGAGCGAATTTTTATGTTTGTCTTATGTAAATTTTGTAAGAAGATTCATTTGTGTCCCAATTATATTGCTTGTGCAATATTGCACATAATTTATTCTCAATCTTTTTTGACAAAAAATATTGGATGATGAATATTTTTTTCGAAGTAGAATTTAGAGCTCCCAAACTGTATTAACCAGGGTAAATGAAAAAAAGAAGACGACGAAGAAAAAAATGGTGTTTGGTCCACTACTTTAATTACTTGCTAGTACTACATTAGTTTCTTATACCAAAACATGGGAAACATGTTTCCTTGGTATTTTGGTGAAGCAACTATCATTCTACATTTCTACCCAAGAAGTGCCCACAATCCCTTTTCATTTATTCATTTGAATAAAAAATATACTCAATTTTGTTTAAACAAAAAATTATCCCAATATCATTGTTTCTCTAACAAGAAAATTAAAAAGTTATGTTGATTCATTTTCTAAATAGTTTAGCAAATCAAACAAATTTTATGATAATTTTTTAATATCAATCAACAATACCACTATATAACCCTAAAAAAAACAATAACATTATAAAGATCAATCATACCATTTACATTTCTCACTTTTTTTTTTTTTATGGAAGTTAAATACCCATCCCTTTTTCCCATCCCCATGACTCGAACCCAGGACCTAAGGTTTAGGTAGTGGTGCTCTAACCACTTGAGCTATCCCACTTTGTCATTTACATTTCTCACTAGTATCATTCTTTTTATTATAACAAACCCAACTGCCCCTCAATTTTCAATATTCACTTTTCTTTTTGGGGTTAGAATATTATATTTGGATAAATAAAATAATAAATTCGGAAATTATGACCATATATTGATCATGGAAATGGAACGAAGATGCCAAAAGTGCAAATGGGTTAGGTCCATTTTGAAATGCTAATGGATCTAACTTGACGGCTGCTCAGAAGCGGACCAGATTAAATTGTGTTGACTCTTTCAAAATGTTATGGATTAGGGGAATTATAAAAGTAAAGGATATTGTAAAAATAGTGTTGGGTAAATTAAAATTTTCATTGAGAAATGATAATTTTACTGATTTTTTTAGTCAGTACTATTAAGTAAAAAAAAAAGGGTTGGACTATTTACACCTTCATTTCAGTTGAGAACACACCCTCAGATTGATAAACTCCCAAAAAATTTCTAGGATAGATGTACCACTTTGAATTGTACTAAATACTTTTTTCTTTATAAAATACTTTTATTAACCACACCTCAAACCCTAACGGCATGATTGGTATATAGAAATGAATTAGAAATGGAATGAACATTTCTTAATTCATTCCAAATACATGATTGGTATATTTATTTATTAAGAATTATTATTCCATTTGAAATAGTCATTACCAAAAATTAAGGAATAATTATTCCTTCCATACCCCATGGTATTGTGTATTCCATAATGTAACGAATGAATTTTATTATTATTATTATATAAAATATTGCTTCTATTATTTATTTTCATTTTCACATACTATTATTTTTCACTTTCAATAATAATAATTAAAAAATAATACTCCCTCCGTCCCAAGGCCTAGGTATCCCACTTTGTCATATATAATAATAGTTATAAAAATATTAATAATATTAATAATGCATACCTTTAAATTAAAAAAATATTTATTATTTAATAATAGTAATTTAAACACTCAACAATAATATTTTTATATATTAATAATAATATATATATAATAATAGTAATAATAACAAATCATAATAATAATTTAATCATTCCTTGTTGATATCAATCATAACAATTGTCATTCATATTTTATTTCTTTCCCACCTTCATTCCGTTCATGAGTTCATTCCATTCAACCATATTTTCATTCAATCATACCAATCACGCCGTAAATACCCTAACTCATCTCTCATTTCTTCCTACCTCTCACAACCGCCGCCCTCGATTGATCGGGTGAGTGGTTTTTGGACATGGTTTTTTACAGAAATTTTGTAGAAGAACACCCTTTTTTTTCTTTTTTCTTTTTTTAATTTTCGACCGTTTTAGGTCGACCAAATACACCCTCGCCGACAACAATTTGTCGATCTACAATGGTCGAATTTGTTATTTTATTTTTTTATATTTTTTTTGACCAATCAATGTCGAACATATGCACTTTCGTCGACAAATCGTCGTCGACAGGAGTGTATATGGTCGACACTGGTTGGTCGAAATTTATTTAAATATTTTTTGGAATTTCTGATTTTTTTTTTTTTTGTTTGGTGATCGCCGAAAATGGTGGTGACAACGGTTGGAAGTGGTGGTTTAGGGGAAAAATGAAAGGAACGATAATAGGGGGTGACAACGGTTGGAAGTGGTGATTTAGGAGAAAGATGAAAGGAACGATAATAGGAGGTGCGTCCAGTATGGAAATGTATCTAGTAGTATTATACATTTTACTAAAGAATATTTTTAATTTTTTGCTTTATTATTATATTAATAAATTGATTGAGGGTGTGTATCCATCCGAAATGGAGGTGTAAATAGTCAAACTTTTGAAATTTCCAACTGGCTTGATAAATTTGTCCTATGTATACACAAATCACAATGAGGGGCCCACGTTAAAAATGAGCTCAAACGATAAAGTTGGGTTGAATTAGCAAAATTGTCAAATTGTGAGCGTCATCAGGTAATTTATTATAATAAATTTATCTAATTTTTGACAAGTTATTGTCAATTTACAAGTTCTTTTTATATCTAACAGGAATGGGTTTAGTTTGACATAGGTAATTGCAATTTTATAATATAATTAAAATAGAAATATTTTTTGACACCTCTCTTTAATTTTGGAAATAATATTGCAATTTTACCTACGATTACGAATATGAGTTACTACTCCCTTATCCACATAACTGAGAAGGATATTTTTATGGGGAATGGCAATAAAGTTGGATTTGCTTTAAAATACTACTCTTCCTTTTCCAAAATGATATTTATCGTTTATTTTTATACAAATTAATATTTTTTTAATGTGTCTAAAATTCTAAATTTTATTGAACAAACAATAATCATTTATTAAATAAAATTTAATCTTTAGAATGACCATCACTGTGAATGGGAGGGACCATAATCATTTAAATTAATTTATCGAAATATAGAACTAAACTTCCTTAGTAAAATTCGATAAAGTTTCAAATTGCAATTTTGATATTCTTCTATTGCTTTTTTTTTTCCATGTAGCCTTAAGCAATGTGCTGAATTCCTGATGCATCTGAAATTTGAGCCATCGACATTTTATAATTTTATACTATATCATAGAAAAGATGATGAATCTCCTTTATTGCATTAATTTGTACCTGAAAACCAACCCAACTACCATTACTTAAAACAGGTATTTTGCGGTTTGAAAATTGCACCTTTTATATGTATTGTTCATTTTTTAAATAATAATATATTTTATATTATTTTATTTTTATTCTTTAACTATTATTTATTATTTCATTAATAAGATAGACCACCTATTACTTTATATATAAATTAATCAACATTTATTAAAATCGATATCAAAAAATGTGTATAATGAATTTTGGATGAAAGGGTGTATTTATGAATTTTGGATGAAGGGAGTATTATTTTGTTGCCAGCAACGCATGGTGTATAAATGACAAGGGGCCCAAACTCTCATGAATTGCACTGCACACCCCCTTCCAAGAAATTGATCCACACACGTTTTTTAGTCTTTGCTCTCGCATTATTAGGTCAATTGCAGGATTAGAAAATCGCTAATTCCGACAACTCTTTTTTTTTTTTTTTCTAACTTCTCCCACCACCATGTGAAGGTTGATTATATATACTCATAGACGCTGTTGATTAGTTTGACCAAATTCTCGTAATTTTTTTTATATTGTTTTAATATTCATTTTTTTTAACTTTTTAAGTAATTAGTTTTTCTTCCCGTCATACATAACTCATTATGTACGATATCAATCGACAATATTTTAAATTTTAAATTGGTGACATTTTATTGTTAACTGAGAGATTCCTCGACAACAGTGCAGCGAGTCATTAACTCTTTTATTTAATTGTTTGATATAGTGCATGTCGAAATCACGCACGTTGCAACTTATAAAATAATACTAGTAATAATTCTAGTGGAAGATGGAAATTCATTGGATTATTACCAGCATCAAGTAGTTTGATAAGGTAAATTACAAAAGCAATTAGTATGTACACACAGAAAGACAGGCAGAGAAACTAAAAATAAATTTAAAAAAAAGGATCCAACAACCCTTCTGCCTTATGGTCAACATTCTGAATTACTCCATCTACCACCTCAAGACAATTCTATATATATAGTTGGTGCATTCCAATACCTTTCTAAAACAAAACACACTTTTCTTCTTCTTCTTTTAGCTAGCTATATTCAAGTAATTGGTAAACATGGGCAGCCTACAGAACCAGAAACCGGAGGGCGCCGGAATCATTAAACCTCTTGACCCGGAAGAGTTCAGGCGGCAAGGGCATTTGGTGATCGACTTTCTGGCGGATTATTACCAGAATGTGGAGAAATACCCGGTTCGTAGTCAAGTCCAACCCGGTTACCTGAAGGAGCGGATGCCCGATTCGGCTCCTAACGAGCCGGAGCCCATTGAAGATATCCTAAAAGACGTTCAGAAAGATATTGTTCCAGGGATAACCCACTGGCAGAGCCCCAACTATTACGCCTACTTTCCCTCCAGTGGAAGCATTGCCGGATTTCTCGGAGAAGTTCTCAGCACCGGCTTCAACGTCGTCGGATTCAACTGGATGTCCTCCCCCGCCGCCACTGAGCTCGAGAGCATCGTCATGGACTGGCTCGGCAAAATGCTCAAGCTCCCATCCGACTTCCTCTTCTCCGGCGGAGGCGGCGGCGTTATGCAGGGCACCACCTGCGAAGCCATCCTTTGCACTTTGGTTGCCGCCCGCGACCAGATGCTCAAGAAGATCGGCGGCAGGGAAAATATCAACAAGCTTGTCGTGTACGGCTCCGATCAGACCCACTCTGCTTTGCAGAAGGCGGCTCAGATCGCCGGTATCAACCCCGAAAACTTCAGGGCCGTCGCCACCACAAGAGCAAACGCATTCGGCCTCACACCGGACGCCCTCCGGGCCACAATCGAATCCGATATCAAATCCGGACTCGTGCCCCTGTTTCTCTGCCCCACCATTGGTACCACGTCGTCCACCGCCGTTGACACGTTGGCCCCGCTTTGCGACGTCGCGGCGGAGTACGGAATATGGGTGCACGTCGACGCCGCGTACGCCGGAAGCGCTTGCATTTTGCCGGAATACCGGCATTTCCTGGACGGCGTTGAAAACGCCCATTCTTTCAGCTTCAACGCACACAAATGGTTTTTAACAACCCTAGATTGCTGCTGTTTATGGGTGAAAGATCCAGGGGCTTTGGTGAAAGCCTTATCGACATATCCAGAATATTTGAGAAACAAAGCTTCGGAAGCCAAACAGGTGGTTGACTACAAGGACTGGCAAATCACTCTCAGCCGTCGATTCCGGTCTCTGAAACTGTGGATGGTCCTCCGTTCGTACGGCGTGGCAAATCTGAGGAAATTCCTCCGGAGTCACATTAAAATGGCGAAGAATTTCGAAGGGATGATCGGGATGGACAAGCGGTTCGAAGTGGTGGTGCCGAGGAACTTCGCCACCGTGTGCTTCCGCATTTCGCCACTCGAATTCGGCGGAAACCACCAGATTGTTATCAGCAAAGAGGACGCGGCAAACAATTTGAATGCCAAATTGTTGGAAACGATAAACGAAGCGGGGCAGATTTATATGACGCACGCTGTGATTGGGGGAGTTTATGTTATGCGATTTGCTGTTGGAGCCAGTTTAACAGAAAACAGGCACATCAATTTCGCGTGGAAAGTTGTTCAAGAGCATGCAAATGCACTCTTGACCACCTCCTCCTAATTCACTTTTTTATTCTTCTGAAAAGTCCAAAATCCAGAAATGGAACAACAAATTAATTAATTGTACCTGCAGCTTGTTAATTTTGGTTGGTTTCTGATGTTCAATAATCTAAGCCTAGCTTATTGTAATGGTTTTTTTTGATTAGTGTATAGATGATTGTCCGTGTCGCATTCCAAATTCCCATCCTTGAAAAACAAAAGGATCAACACATATTTTATCTCTCTCTTCAAAAACTATATATATTGCCACTATCGAGTGGGTCAGATCGATCAAATTGAGTTATAGAGATTATAAAATGTACTCCACTTATTTGTGAAGAAGACAACGTATGTAAGTAGGGTTTGAGACTAGCTATGTGGAAGATGTTTGGTTGCGGATGCAGTAAGTTGTAGTGTGCGACGTGTCCTATGTCCCGAGAAGCGATAATATGATCAATAGCTCATAGCTAGACTAGCAGTCTTTACATATGGTTCAGCCGTTCCTGACGATTGAAACGGTGATTAAATTCAAGGGTGGTTGGATCATGTCGTTTGATCAATCGGTCCTCCTCCCCCACCCCCTAAAAAATGTACTTATTTGTTCATGTAGTATTATGTTAAATATATAGTAATCATAATACTTGATTAATAATGTACTGTTGCATATTTTTATATTGTGTTATTGTGACATGTACAACATAACTATATGAACAAATACATAATATTATTAAGTATTAGTATCTTCATGGCCCTATTAAATTTGATTTAGATAAACAAGTTTAATTTTTTACAAACAAGTTTTTTTCTTCATATACTTGAGAGATATTTCACGGTGCAATATTTACTAAAGATTTAGAAAGAAAGGAGGGAAAAAGAAAAAAATAGAAAGAAAGGAGGGAAAAAGAAAAAAAAGGACCGCTTGAGTTGCACATATTTAAGATAGTGAGATATTATCATAATTAATGCATATGGAATTACATATTAATTAGAACAAAATGCCATAACTTAAAAAGTAAGAGTACTAGTATAAGTCTATGAAGAAACATTTGAACCTCGAATATATTAGAGTAGTAAAAATGAACCTCGAATATATTAGAGTAGTTTTTTTACAAAAAAAAAAAAAAAAAAAAAAAAAAAAAAAAAAAACGAAAATTTCGGCATTGGGAAATGCATGATTAATCAACGATAAAGTGTGAAGGCTACTATACTACTATACTTCTTCAAATTGTGAGAGTTAGGTGTGCCTTGTGCTCCAACTGCAACACCAGTAAGTCATACATACAATAAGATACTCAAATTATATTTAATTTATTTGTACTAAAAAAGTATTTTTCAATGTTGTTTAGGTGCTCAATCAACTTCATAAACTATCGTGCTTAAGCGTTTATTGGGACGATGTTGGATAGCTCAAGTGGTTAGAGCACCACTATCTAGGCTTTAGATCTGGGTTCGAGTCATAGGGAGGGGAAAAGGGATGGGTATTTAATGTAATTCAAAAAAAAAAAACGTTTACAGATTGGCCATATATATTACTCCCTCCGTACACAAAATGTAGTCTCCTATGCCTTATATTATTTATCCATCAAATGTAGTCACATCCACTTTATGAAAACTATCATCTTTCAACCATCACTTAATTACTCAATTTACCACCAACTTTATTCACAAACCATCACTTTATTCACAATGAACCCCACAATAACCTATAATACCCTTACTTTATCTACATTTTTTTTTTAAAACTTATACCATCTCTCCATGGAACTACATTTGGTGGATGGAGGGAGTATTAAAATTCCAACATCCTAATTAGTAATCTAATACAGTAGATCGATTATTGGCGTGTTAACCTCCTAATCATATATAGCTACACTTATATTTAATGTAGATTATTAAAATTTCAACATTCTAGTTATTAGCGAATAACTAGAATAGCACCCGACGTATTACGCGAAAGTCAATAAAAATAAATATTTATATTATATATAATTAAATAATTTTATAAAGTAAATTTCAAATAAAATTTGTGAGAAACAGACGAAATGAGACGTTGAAAATAATTTTTTTTAAAAAATTGTAAAATTTCGGAAACAACCATTTGAATAATATTAAAATAACTCTTAATAAATTGTAAGTCAACCTTCAATATCAATCATAACACCTTAAAGAAATAAATATTTTGGTTAATTGCAAATTAAATCACAACATTTTCCTCATTTGTAATCTAATCTAAACATTAAGAAAATTGCAAATAAATCACAAACTTTAAATATTGTTGCAATTTAGTCTTTTTGACAATTTCAATTGTGTTCGAATCTAACATAATTTAGACTTCTATCTTATTGACATAACAATACCTTAATAAATAATATTATTTTTTAATCAAACCAAATATCAAAATGTATGATTTAGGTACAAAGTAGACTTCTAAGAAGTCTAATTTGCATGCAATAATATTTAAAGTTGATGATGTATTTTCAATTATTTTAAGGTTTAGATTAGATCGCAAATGAGCGAAAGGTCGTGATTTAATTTGCAATTAACACTTTTTAAAATTAACAACTTCATTAAATTATGACACATAAGCCAAATTAACCACAAAATATCACATAAGCCAAATTAACCACAAAATAACATATCATCAATTTAAACTCCCTTTTAGTATATAAGGGGATTAACCTCCTAACGTATTAATTAGGTCATGTTTGTTTTGTTGGATTAGGAGGGATTGTTTTGTTGGGTTAGGAGGGATGTATATTTTTATTAAAATATTCCATGTATCATGCGTATGATTCATGTGACACCGGTCGCTGATGGATTGTCGTCCAGATAATTTTACTATACTTGTCTCATGTATGATGAATAATTACTCATCCATCTTATCTCCGTTAAAGCAAACCAATACTTAACATATTAACCTCATATAATCATATATAGTTTATATTTAATTTAGTGTGCACTTTCTGATGCAGACCGCGAAAGCGTATAAATGATGAACTTATAAGAAACACACAAAAAAATACACTAACTCCGTTGATTCTACGAATACCCAAAAAAGTAACAAAATTTAAATATGTTGATTCACGAACCCATTATTAGTAGCCTTACAAAACTTTTATAACTATGTTTAACTAGTCTTGTGTGGCGCTGGTTTCAAGTTCTTCAATTAGAATTTTAAAAACAAAAACTACACTATTACGCCCCGGATATGTTGTAGGATGAATTATTTATATATATTTATTACTCCTTCCGTCCCATTATAAGTTTCCCACTTTCCTTTTTTGGATGTCCCACTATTAGTTTCTCATTCCATTTTTGGCAAATTATTTTCTCTCTCCCAATCACATCACTTCTATTTTATCTATTATTTTATTATATTTCATCTCTTACTAATCTATTATTTTCTCTAAAAACTATATTATTAGCTTTTACGAGTGGACTAGTCTGTCCAAAAGCCGGATATCGAAATTATAAAAAAAATGCAATGAGAATGACTGAATGAGTTTGATGATGGGAGTCTTTATTTTTAAAATACGTTACACTTCGGTCGTTCTTATTATTGGATCTTTAATGAAAACATCGACATTCGACAAGATATATATATAAATTATGAATAAGTTCCTAGCTTGTTCAAATTAGCACCATGCAAAATACACTAAGATAGACAAACTAATTAAAACATAATTGTGAGGCAAATTTATTTTTAATCGATTTCAGATTATTAGGTTGAGTTGAATGTAAATTAATTCGCATGAATTTAAGATACGATGAAATTGTAGAAATGTATTTGTGTTATATAATTTGTGTTACATCATATATGCTTTTTTTTTTTTTCCTGATAAAAAAATGTACTTGATTCTTATTAGTATATGCTTTTTCCTGATAAAAAAACATGTGTTAGCATAATAATATAATATTTCCAATTAAATACTCCCTCCATCTATTAAAAAGTATGCCAATATTTTATTGACAAATGTTTTAAAAATAATTTATATTTTAATTATAAAATAGATATTTAAGGTACTGTAATGAGTAAAGAGTATTGTTGTTAGATCATTAACTTTATTAATAAAGTAAAAAATATACTTAAAAGTTAATTATTTAAATAAAATGATCATATTCTTTGTGGGAAAAAAAAAAGATTGAATACATTTTGAAAGATGAATGAAGTATATATATGTGGGTAGGTCTCTTGTAGACTCAATTCCTTATAAGGAATTGAGTAAATTTTAAAAAAATTGTAGGTAATTTATGTAGCTTAAACGGTTGAGAATAGTTTTTTTATGTTGAGGTCTAGTGTTCAACTCTTACATCTAACAATTTTCACATATATTTTTTTTAATTATAAAAGTGCATGTTGAAAATAAGGAAAAGTGTAACATGCAATTTACAATTTTTTAGCATGTTATTTTACAATATTTGCACTAATAATTTCAGTTATAATGACATACACTTGTTAGTGATGTTATGTTACACATATTTTGTTGCACTTTTCAGTTGTAGTGACTTACTATTTTCAACAATATTTTTTAGTTATATTAACTTACACTTTTTAGTAATGTTATGCTACACATTTTAGTCATGTTTAGTTGCACTTTGTAATGACTTACAATTTTCAACAATATGTTCAGTTATAGTGACTTACACTTTTTAGTAATGTTATGTTACACTTTTTACTCGTATTTTGTTACACTTTTCAGTTATAATAACTTACACTTTTCATTAAAATATTGTTTTGCACTTTTCAAGTATATTGACATGCACTTTTTAATAATATTGTGTTGCACTTTCTAGTTATACTAACTTGCATTTTCTAGTTATAATGACTTATACTTTTCATTAAAAATTGTGTTGCACTTTTCAATTTTAGTGACTTACACTTTTTAATAAAAAAAATGTGTTACACTTTTTAGTAATATTAACTTACACTTTTCAACACACACAATTTCGAAAAAAAATTATCAATAAAAAAAAATTACAATAAAAAATAAAAAATTAACTAAGTCAAAATTTTTATTCACAATAATCTTAAATATTTAGGATTAACAATATTCTTTAATATTTAAGATTTAAGTTGACCAAGTCAACTCAATTCCTTACAAAAAGCACTCGATCATATCATGATCCACCTTGTAAGCCAACTTGGGTATTGAGTATTTACTTAGACTTAGAGCTGAATTCTTTGCAACGGGCTAGTTGCAATTCCGGAAAAGAGTCCCATTTTTCTTACATCGAATCATTCATATATGTGTAAATATAGCTAACACATAGATTTTTTATGGATTCATTTGGTTCTTTTGAGTCTTGCTCGAGCTGGATGATAAAAAATTATCATGTCCGGTTCCTTCGGGGGATGGATCTATAAGAAGGAATTGATATATGTTGTCTTCTTTGATTTTCTAAAAGAAAAAGATAAACTATTTTAATAAGTAAAATTAGATATTAAAAACTACAAAAAAAAAAAAAAAAAAAGTTTTGTCTTCTTTAGTGCGCACGATTCTGCATCAGTTTCCTTGATATTTTCACATCATCTATAAACTCTTCCTCCCAATTTCTCTATTTATATTCTAGTATATACTGTATTCACCAAATCAAAGTATTGAAACTTTTGTTGAAACCTATAAACTTTCTTGTCACATGCTATTATATGACTAAAATCTGATTGATGTGATGAAATGAAATGATAGTTGATTGTTCATATTATTGATATGGATTATGAATTAAATGTACTCCCTCCGTCCGCCTATAAGCTTTTCATTTTACCATTTTGGTCCGTCCGCCTATAAGCTTCTCATACTTTTTTTGGTAAGTACTTTTTCTTACACTTCACTTTATATCTTACTTTTTCTCTCTATCTCTCTCCTCTCTCAACCACATCACTTGTACTATATCTATTATTTAATCACTTTTCTTAATCTTTGTGCCAAAAAGTTACGTGAAACTTATAGGCGGACGGAGGGAGTAAATATTATTTGAATTTATTTTAAACTGTATATTGTTGTTATTGGTTGTTGAAATTATGTATCATTATTTTTATGGTTAATTCTAAATAAATACACCATCTTTAGTCTCATTATCAATTTAATCACGATATTTACTATTATTATAAAAAATCTTAACCTTTCATCGTGTTGCTATTAGATACATATTTTTTTCTTCGGTCAACAATTGATGATGTGGTTGCCGAAGATTGTCACATCATATTACACATATATTCTTTTTTATTTTCCACATCAAATTACACAAACCTTTATTTTTTTTATTTTTCACATCAGATTACACTTTATAGAAACTGTGTCCCTTATTTTTATTTAGGTAAGGACTTATATGCACTCAAGTGTGTGACATACACTCGAGTGCCACATCACTCTTTTTTTTTTTCGCATGATGCTCTCTATTCTTTTTTTATTATTTTATTTAAATATTATAGTATATCAAATTAATCTTTTTTAATTTAAATATTATAATATATTAAATTTACTCTTTCTTTAATTTAAAATATACACATTATTCATTTAAATAGCCCTCATACTCGATAAATAAATAATTTTATTAATTATATATAATAAAATAATAAATAATTCAAAAAACATAATAAATTCCACTATTCAATTTTTTAAATAAAAATGTTTTACAATTTTCAGTTATAGTGTCCAAATTTTTTTTTAAGTAAAATGCGTTAAACTATTAAGAAAAAAAAATTATTCAGTAAAAAGTGCAATACAATATTACTAAAAAATGTAAGTCGATATAACAGAAAAGTGCAACACAATATTTACTAAACGTATAAATGAAAAGTGCAATACAATATTATTAAAAAGTGAAAGTGAGTATAACTGAAAAATACAACACAGTATTAATAAAAAGTGTAGATTATTATAACTGAAAAGTGCAACACAATATTATTAAAAAGTGTAAGTGAGTATAACTGAAAAATACAACACAATATTAATGAAAAGTGTAAGTCATTATAACTGAAAAGTGCAACACAATATTACTAAAAAGTGTAAGTTCATATAACTGAAGACACATCTCACGCCCTCCTAATGTGCCCGGAAGCGATGCATACATGGGGTCACTCTCCGATCCGTAACGATTTCCAAAGCGCTTTATCAAGAAACTTCAGAGCAGTTTTTGGGGACCTCGTGGAGCGACTTCCCGTTGAAGGCCTGGCTCTCTTCGCGGCTACAACCCACAATATCTGGATTGCTCGGAACAAATTTATTTTTGAAGGAACGCCACAGGACCCGGGTAAACACGCAGCTCGAGCCATCAAGCTCATTCGCGAGCTATCGGAGAAGACTATGGGGGTGGACCAGGGGAGCAAGGTGAGACAACCGAGAGTTAAGTGGACGCTCCCACCGTCGGGCCGCAACAAACTCAACTCGGACGCTGCTGACTTTGGCGACGGGTCCATCGGGCTGGGTTTTGTGATTCGGAATGATGGAGGTGAGATCCTTGCCTCGGGAAGCCAGCGCATAAAAGCCCGAGGAAGCAGTACCCTTTTGGAGGCCCTTGCACTGCGTTTTGCTTTGACTCGTACGGCAGAGTGTGGGCTCGGGAATAAGGAGGTAGAGTCTGATTCGCAAGTTTTAATTGGGGCTCTCAAGGCTGAAATGGAGTTGGAAACTCGAGTGATGATGGTAGTCGAAGACATTTGGGTCTTGGCGCGAGGCCTCGATAGTTTCTCTTTCCATTTTGCACGAAGGGAGGCAAACAAAGCGGTCCACTTTATGGTCCATTTTGGTACTAGAATAGATTGGGAACATATCTGGATTGAAGAAGTACCAAAACATTGTATTTCAATTATTGTCAATGATGTAAGGCTTGAGCCAAACTTTCCCATGCTATAATATGTTATTTTCCTGTAAAAAAAAAATGACACCTTAAATAAATAAAAACTACCACTTTAAAAAATTTCTAACAGGATCAAAATAGAGTTAAAAAAATCAATAATACCCTTGTATAAATAGAAATCTCTCTACTCATTTAATTCATTCTACTCATTCTATTCATTATACACATGCACCCCACTGAAATTTAAAAAACAATTTTTATTACTAAACACACCCCAATTCTTTCATATTTACCCTTTATCCCTCAAAACAAATACAAGTTGAATAAAAATTAAAAATATAATTTAAAATTCAATTAAATCATTAAAACTATATATAAATTTTAAAAATTAATTAAAAAATATTCAATAATACGAAAAACTAAATAAAATTTAAAAATATTTTAAAAAATCAACTAAATATTAAAAAATATTTGAATGAAAAAATCAATTAAATCCAAATAAAATCTAAAAATATTAAATAAATCAAATAAAATTTATAAAATAATTAAATTAAAAATACTCCTACAAATTAATGATTCAATTTAAAAAAAACTAAATAAAATAAAAATGGGAAAATATCAATTTTGGTCACCCAGATTTACCTCTTTTCATATTTGATCACCCACATTTAGTCATTATCAAAATTGGTCATCCAGTTATTATATTCTATCAAAATTGATAGTGAATCTGTCATTAACTAACGCAGAAAAAGTTTTGAGCCGTGAAATTTCTCAAAACCTGAGAAAAATTTTCATGCATCTTCCAGAACTAATGAAACAAACACAGAAGCAAGAATCCAGAACTAATGAAACAAACACAGAAGCAAGAATCCAAAACTAATGAAACAAACACAGAAGCAAGAATGAAACATGTGCAAAAATTACCAATATTTACCTTATATATAGGTCAGAAGAAATCGGATGCATCTTGTAAAACGTGATATAATAGGTCAGAAGGAATTCTGATGATCTTGTAGAACGTGATTAGTTGGTTTATTTTTTATTTTATAGATAATTAGGAAATGAGAAACTCATGAGATATAAATTTATTTCAATTAATTTCCAATGCCCAATTGTTTGACTAACATTTTAAGAAATTTGCAATAATGAAAAATATTTAGAATGAAAAATAAGTTTATGAAATTTTCTTGAATGGATTTTAGAAAATTCTTTACGATTAATCTTCACCACAAATTATACTCCAATAATTATAAATAGGGAAATGAATTGAAATATGTGTATATCTCCGATTCTTATACAAATTCAATATGAAACAAAGAATTGGAAAACAGAGTACAATTGTTAAAAAACAGGGTACAAAATTGCATTCTATCTCTTGAGTTTCTCATTTTCTGTAAAATAAAAAGTAAACCAACAAAAATGAATTCATAATTGAGTTAAATAATTATTAAAAACTTACTAAAATTTTCTGACTACCTAGTTTCACGTTCCAGAAGAGCATGAGAAAGAATTCTCATTATCTATAAAATAAAAAGTAAACCAACAACATGTTGATTGAATCACGTTCTAGAAGATGCATCAGAACTCCTTCTGACCTGTTATAAATATAATGTAAATATTGGTAAATTTTGCACATGTTTCATTCTTGCTCCTGCGCGCGTTTGTTTGATTAGTTCTAGAAGAGAGTTTTAATCTTAGGTTTTGAGAAATTTCACAGCTCAAAACTCTTTATCCGTTAGTTAATGACAGATTGACTAACAGAGTGATCAATTTTGATAGAATATAATAACTGGGTGACCAATTTTGATAGTGACTAAATGTGGGTGATCAAATATGAAAAGAGGTAAAACTGGGTGACCAAAATTGATATTTTCCCAATAAAAATTGAAAAAAAATCAACTCAATCAAAAATAAATATTAAGAAAATTAAATAAAAAATAAAATCTTACTTTTTATTGATTTTTTTAATTTTTTTTTTTTTTTACGTTTTATTGAATTTTTCAATATTTTTAATTTTTTTTTGATGATTTATTTTTTAATTTCAGATTCTATTTAATTTTCTAAGATTTTTTTCAAAAAAAATTAATTAATTTATGTAAATTAATTATTTTTAAAATTTTAGTTAATTTTTTAAAATACTTTAAATTTAATTATATTTTTTTCAGATTTTTTCAAGTTATTTTTTTTAATTATTTTACTCTTTATTTATATAAGGGTTATTTAATCATTTTATATTCTTTTTTTTATTTATTTAAAATTATGGGGTGTGTATAAAATATTTTAGGGTGTTTTTAGCTCTATTTTTATTAATATAAAGTGATGTGGCTTTTTTTTTAATATGTGGCACCAAGTTTGCCAATTATAAGTCTTTCAAAACATAAAGGATTAAAATTAAAAGGTAAATGATGTATTTTGTAAAGTTGAAACTTAAATGATTTATTTTAAAATGTTTCAAACTAAAAAAAAAATCTCTACAAAACTTTAAAAAAATATACTCCATGTTACTATTTATTTATCAGAATTTCAAAAACCAATTTTTTTAATCACCAAAATTCCAAAGTAAACACCACCTCTAAAAACCTTAAACCATCTAAGAAGAGTATCACTTTAACAATAATTTAAAAAAAAAAAAAAAAAAAACACTTAAGAAGAGTATCACTTTAACAATAATTTTTTAAAAAAAAACACTTTAACAGTAATCTAAATATCTTCAAGAAACTGTTTGTTGCAAACAATTTCCAGATTGTATTTTCTATCTCTATACATAACTACATTACGTACTGAAATATAAAATGCAACTGTAATACTAATATATTGTAGGAGTATAATTTTTTTTAGCACTTTTCATATTAAAAGAATTATCATCATATTATGATGAGACTCTACAAACATCATCAATTATTACTTTTTTTTTTTTTTTAATGTCCGATTATAATATGGCAAGTTGGCAACAGCTTGAAATCGAAATCGAAAACTAAAATATAAAAATCCTATAAGAAAATTAAAATTTAAAAATATTCTTCTCAAATTATCTAAAACACTTGCAATTTTCGTTACCCACACACTTAAATAACTTTAAAACCTCATTATAGAAACACACTTGAAACGTTACATTTTAGTACATGTTAAAATAACCTACAAGAGTTTAAGTGAAACATGCCCTTAATTATTGCACACCAGCTAGATGAAGAACAAATCGGTGAAGATAAGGCTATTTAATGATAAAATTAAGAGTAGATTTATTTATCCTGCACGAAGAGTACGCTAAACCTCAATTCCACCACCTATAATGCTGGCAGTTTGAACGCGCGATAATAAATAAAATCCAGAACCAATTTTAAAACGACACGAAATAGACAAAAATAAACTACTCCCTCCATTTTTGAATAAGTGTTGTTTTGGCTTTTTTCAACAAATTAAGATTATAAATTATGGTCTATATTACCCTTCATTAATTATACTAATTTTAATATAGAAATTTTGTTTGATAAAGAATGTAGCTAGTATTAATAAATCAAATTAATTTTGGTATAAACATTTTTTGTGGAATTTAATTATGAAAAATATTTATGGTAAATGAATAAGGGTAAAATAGTCAAAATTAAAGAAAAAATTCTAGAATGACACTTATTTTAAAATTAATTAAAAAGTCAAAGTGACACTTAATAAAAAACGGAGGGAGTATTAAATAACTTCGATGTGTATATCGTAACCACCACATATTTTCCCCTAATTTCTTTTTCATATAAAGCAATTTTGATTATAATATATCGCAGACCCATCAAATGAAGAGGGGGAATTATGTCACAAGTTCAATCATAATAATATCGCAACTTTCAACTTCTACCAAACAATATTGAAAGTGATATTACATAAGCGAGTTAAACTATTAAATACCATTACATAAGCGAGTTAAACTATTAAATACCATTCGTCCAAAAAATCCAGTACCTAAGAATGAGCACAAACAAGGGGTGAGAGACGCACATCTTCTAGTAAGGACTCTCATTTTCAACCAAATCCATCTCCACCACCTAACATTGATTCTATTAATCTAGATGCAGTTGAAGATTCTGATGATGGAAAACAATGAGTCGGCCCCAAAAAGATGTATGCACGTTGCAAGGTACATCAGTCCTGAAAATGAGAACATTGCACGAAGTTGAGTGAAAATCAACAAAGATGCAGTTATTGACACTAAATAAATTGAATGCCATGTTGAAAATGATTGTTAAAGACGACGAAAGAAGCCGACCTACAAAGTACTCGGTGAGACGAAGAGACTATTTAAAAACACACTTTTATACAGTGCAAAATGTGTGACTGCCTTTAACAGACTGTACAATCAGGTTGAAAAGTATTAGGAAAGTGGACAAAACGATGCTTATATACTCATGCATGTAATGAACGAGTGGACACTAACCTACAATATTTATGTGTTTACTCACAACATGTGGAAGATTCTCAAAGAATGTTCAATGTGAATTGCAAGGGAGCACTAACCTACAATATTTATGTGTTTACTCACAACATGTGGAAGATTCTCAAAGAAGGTTCAATGTGAATTGCAAGGGAGGAACGTGATCATTGTAGTAGGAAGAAAACAAAAACTTTCATTAAAGGAGGATACACAACTCCTTTTAATGCAGAAGATGTTGATGAGAGAATACACAGGCTTGATGGTCCGAAAGCGAAGAAGAGGAAGACTAAGGTAAAAGTCTCACTCGGAAAATAACATGCTAAAGGAGTTGAAGCAAAAAGCATTGAAAAAAAAATGTAAAAATATAAAACAATAGTCAATGCAAAGTTGAAGGAACAACAAAGATAAAAAGAATTAAAGTACAACACCATCATAAAAGATAATACAAGAATGACATCAAAGCAATTAACAACACATCTGAAGTTGGTTGACAAGAGAAGAAATGACAAGTTGAGTTGAACTAGCTATTTAATGTCTTGTTTGTTATTTTTGTTTTATTTAAAATTTCATTGTCATATTTAAAATTTTATTGTATTGTTTAAAATTTCGTAATGAACTAACCGTTATAAACCAATCGTTAGAAACTAACAGGTGGAAAACTAACCATTGTCAACAATATTATATATATTGACCTAAATATTTCACTTCTTCCATAATACTCAAACAATCTGTAGTGTTTCCCATCACTACATTTGAATGCCATATATATTTTTGTATGATTTTTGGGGCAAAAGTTGTGTTAGATAGAAAAGGGGGAGATATGAAGAAGGCTAGAGAAGAAAGAGCCGAGAGAGACAAGAATATAGATTGTAATTTTCTGATTGCATTCCTCATTCTCACTACACATATTTAAACCTAAAAGTAACTCCATAACCTAAATGCAAATGGGCTTAAAACACAAGATATTAAAAACCCAATAAAAACTAATTAATCAAATGGGCTAAACCTAAATGCGGCCATACCCAACACTTATGTTCATGACACAATCTTCTTCTCATACTATTATCTCCTCATAGTCAAGATCCCAATTTTGTGAAAAAAATATCATTAATTTAATATACTAAATTATTATGATTATAATTAACTAATTAATTATATTTGATTAATATAAATTCATAAATATTTATTTATTAAATAAATAAATAATAAAATTAAATACATGAATAAAGTAAATAATATTGAATGAATTATATAATGTGAATAGTGTAACCTTAAAATAATAACATTTGTACCTGGGGAGTAAAAGTATAAATTAATAGATATAAATTACTTTTAATACAAGTGGGGTGGCAAAAATTTGTACCGGGGTTGGATAATTAGCGTTGGATCGTGACATAGAGCCGGTGAAAGTTTTGACCAGATAATATTTTCAAACCTGCATAAATGATGGCTTGAACTATTTAATTTCCAAATATGCTGTAGTCCTAAAATATACAAAGAGAGATGACAAATTGAATGGATGCAAATACCATATTCTTGATGATGATGTAGAAGAATGCAAATAAGTAGTACTCCTGGTGATGAAAAATGTCTGGACAGTAATCAACGACGATGTTTAGAAATATTTGAGCCAGTGCCTACACAGCACATTCATCGACTCGTCTTTTCTAAATCAGATGCATCTTTATGGCTCTAATACTGTATCACTGGTTTAAACCTCACGAGAAAATCTTGCCATCGTGACGCTCTGATACACAGTGAATAAATCCTCCTATCCTATTGAAGATGCATTTTACCCCTTTGTATTTGGTGGAACCAACATCAATTAATTAGGGGCAAAGAGAGACAGAGAGTTCAATAGAAAGGAAAAAGGTTATTATGAAGTATGAACTAATATATATTGGTAACTATGATAAGCAAGTGTGACAGAAAAATAACACTACCATACAATAGAGCACAATTCAGCTGAAAACCTCTCCAAACTAATGTTGTATCATCAGTTCTCTCTGACTTCATGTGACAATCTAGACTCTAGAGATGTAAGACCAATTCAGAGTATGGGCAGATCAAAAAAAGTGTGTGAATGTATGATGCCAATTATGAATCGACGGAAAAGGAGAATTTCACTCTACAATGCTCAGAGTGAACAAGTCTTATATACATAGATGAGAGGCACTGGCACATTTAAAAAAGTAAGAAGATGAAAGCTCTTAGAACACACGCTACCACAAGACAGTCTTGAATGCCAGTTCCTAGATAATGAAACAAACTGAAGCACTGGACCACAGTCAGATAATAAATAATTACTAAAATTGAATAAGCAGTATTTGTAGCCAAAGTCAGAAAGTAAAAAATGTTACAGTAATTTGAAAGAGTGGAAATCTAGTTTAAAAAAAGTAGTTGCTGATTGACAATTAGAATAGTTTTAAAAAATCCGTCAAAAAAAAAAAATAGTTGAATGAGAATAAAGATTCACAATGAAATTGAACAAAGTGATGATTTCTGAATTACTCAACAAGTGTTAACTAATATGAAGACCAGATGCATTATTGTTTTAAATAACAAATGCAGCCTGTAGTCAATATGTAGTACATCTTTAACCACATCAAGATTACTAATCACACTCTACTTTATTCAGCATTTTAAGCTTACAGTTGCAGCACAAATGCATAAAAATAAAATACTTCTTCATATACAAGGAATTTGATAGATTTGTGAGCACAGATATTATAAAGAAAAATAGATGAAAATCATTCAAAAATGAAGTTCCATTTCCGTGCTTTCAATTGAAATAACAGTTATTCTGGGGCCTTTAAGTCTCATTATCGATTGAAATCATTATGTTTAAGTGGAAGTGCAAATAAATTACAATTCTTCTATCTATTTGTGTTCAAGGGTGCTCTACGCTAGCTGGTCTTAGATCCTGATTACGAAAACATTAATATATCACCGTCAATTAAGAAAACTCAATTAAACTCACAGTAAACAATAAACATCATAGTCACAAGATACATCGCACCAAATTAAGCAAGAAAATAAACTTTGAACTTCATTTTCTTACTGTATTCTCAACGACGACACCTATCATATCCGTCTTTAGCCACCAAAGGCTATGAAGATACACGTGCTTACAAAGGGGATTTTGGCGGAGCCGCGCACGAGATACATCAGTATTCTTGCGGTAAGCCCGAAACAAGAAAAGCCGCTGCATCAACCGTGCACGATTCCGCCAACCCTTACGAGGCTACGACCATTTCTCCATTGTAGGTAACATCATTAAAAAATAAAATTAGGGCGAGAGAAGAAAAGAGTAACATTGTAAAAATAGATATGAGGAGTGTGATCCAGATAGGAAGAATTGTGATAATTGGGCCGGTAAAATTTTTTTAGGCGTGGGTTATATGCCCCTCCATGAATGTTAGATACACTCCCCCTCCATTTTTTAAATTAAATATTCATGTAAAATACTCCCTCCGTCCACAAAAAATAGTCTCATTTGCCTTATATTCTTTGTCCACCAAATATAGTCTCATACACTTTATGAAAACTATCACCCTATACTGCCCTCAAATTATAACCCCAACCCTAGTTTGAAAGGCAGCCATCGATGCACCACTTTCGCCGCCATCGCCAATAGCCACCGATGTCCCAGCTCCACCACCATCCCAAATAATTTCAAAAATTAAACTTAAAATTTTTTTTAAAAAAAAAACCTTATTTTCGACAAATCAGAGTCGATCAAAAACACTCAAGTCGACTCTCATTTGTCAACAAAAAATACTCTCGTCGATTAGATTTTGTCGAAAGAATTTAAAAAAAATTAAAATTAAAAATTAAAATTTTGACAATAGTGGATCGACCAAAAACACCGCAAAAGTATTTTTGGTTGATCCATTATTATCGGGGAAAAAAAAACTGAGAAAGGGCGGGGAAGGCAGTGCGGCGGAGGAAGAGGCGTCGTTGTTGCGCGAAGCGGCACGCTGGTGGAGGGAGGGGCACCGCTGGACTGCTTGGGGTGGTGTGAGGGGCGGCGGCTTGTGAGAAGGGCGACAAAAACTTGGGACGGGGCGCCGCTGTTGCACGAGAAGGCGCGTTGGTGTATGGAGGGAGGGGCAGCGCTGGACGGCTTGGGGTGGGTCAAAGGGCGACAGCGATATGCGATGGGAGGTGGCGGTGCTAAGGCATAGGCAACATGGACAGGTTGAAGAAAAAGAATGGTGGGAGAGTGGGGATGAAAAAATGAGAAAATTAGGGTTTAAGTGTGAAAATTAGGAATTTTATAGAGGTGTATTTATCATGGATAATTTTGAAATAAATGAGTAAAAATGGTCATTTGGAGGAGTGCATCTATCTTACATCTGTTTCGGAGGAATGCGAAGGAGCATATAATCCACGCCATTTTTTTTTAGGAAATGAGTTGCGGACTGCCCATATTTACAATTGGGGTTTATATAGTCCATTGTAATTTGTAAAGGGGCATGACTATATACCCCTCCAACCTTGTTAGATATACTCCACCAACTAATTTATTAATTTTTTTTTATTTTTTTTTATGGCAGGGTTTACAAGATCATAAAATAGAGTTACAAATTACGAGTTAAAAATCTTGATCTTCAAACCAAACGGATATCGTCGTCCACTCCAATCGCGTGAAGAAGAAAGACGAGCTTCCCATTGTCTTAACAAGCGTCCAGGTCTCCAATCTTTAAATGAGACAACCCCACACTAAGGTGTTCTCATATCTAGAATAGGAAACAGAATAAACAGACAAAGTTCCACGAGTACCCCATTCAAAAGTACCAGAGCACCAGGGCTCTCGAGACCATCTCAAGGAGCCCACCCATCAAAAAAGTCTCACAAACACAACAAAGTCCGCGCAACAGAGACATCCAACAGAAACAAAAAAAAAAAACTAAGCAATCATCAAAACTACCTAAGAAAGCAATAAAATAGGATCAACGAAGAAATACCCGAACGGTCACCGTGGCTCCGTTACGGACAAGATCTACGTTGATCCCTAACAAGAACTGAAAAAACTACACCAGATCTACAGATCTACAACTCAAATATGCAGATCTACACCTAGAATCTGCAGATCTGCACCTCAAATTTACAGATCTACAACTCAAGCGGAAACCAACAGATTTGAGACGACAACAAAGACAAAGCAGCAACAGAGACAAGAACGATGACGGCAACGTAAACGACGAATCTACAACGGAGGCCGATGAAGAAAGGGAGAAGCAACTCTCTAGAAAGAGAAGCTCTCTCTTCTCTCTAAAACCTACGCGTGCACGTTGATTAATCTTTAAACTATGTGAGTTGATTTGTACTAATTTATTAATTTAATATTCACACAAATTACCCAATTTATCCTTTTAATAAAATACACTTTTTTTTATTTTTAAACCCTAACTCTAATGACACAATCGACAGTCGCCGCCTCATCATTGACAAACGACACCACCATCCAAACAATGCTTAAAAAAAAAAAAAAAAAAAACTCAACAAGATCGACCATTACTTCAAAATTAAAATAAAAAAAACTCAGAAATTTCACATTTATAATTTTCGACACACTAGGGTCGACCATATACAGTACACTCTCGTCGACAATAATTTGTCGACGAAAATGTATATCGTCGACCCTGGTGTGTCGATTTTTTTTTTTAAATTGATTTTTTTTTTTTTACACACAAGGGTCAATTTAGATACACTCTGGGTATATAATCGACTCTTGTGTGTCGAAATTTAAAAAATAAAATAAAAATTCAATTGACGTGTACCGAGAGAGAGCTTGGGGGTGGGAGAATAACAGAAAAAAAAAATACATCGGTCGTGAGAGTGAGGAAGGAGGGCGGCGTCGCCACGATGTTGCAGAAAATGAGGCGTAGCAGCATCGCGATGGTTGTAGAAAAGAAGGGGGGCTGCGCGGTTGGCTTTGGGCTTCAGGCGGCAGCAGCAGCAATGGATTGAAGGAGGGAAGATGAAGGAAAAAATTAGGGTTAGTGTTTGTAGGGGTACATTTAATATGAAACATTTTAAGAGAAAGAGGCATATCAGACATTTTTGGGAGAAGTACATGTACATCTAACATGATGTATTTTTAGAGGGTATGAAAATCTGGGGTATATCTAACAAGGTTGGAGGGGTTGGGGCTATTAACACCCCATACAATATTATACATGTCCCATTATTTTAAAGATAAAAATACATATATATATATATATATATATATATATATATATATAATGACTAAGTAACCCTTTAGAGTAAAATAATTTAAAAAATCTAATAAAATATAATAAAATTTTGAAAAATAATTTTAAAAAGACAACTAAATATTTAAAATTAGATTTTTTGAAAAATAAAACTTAAAAAGATTTAATAAAATCTGAAAATATTCATAAATAAATAAAAATAATCAAATAAAAATTTAATTACCAATTAAAGATAAATAAAATTGTAAAAATATTTAATAAATTCGATAAATTGTAAAAAATATTTAGGGAAAATATCACTTTTGGTCACTGAACTTTACCACTTTTCACATTTGGTCACCCACATTTAATCACTATCAAAATTGGTCACTAACTTATTCTTTAATATCAAAATTGGTCACTCACTTATTCTTTTTTTATCAATTTTGATGCTGCACGGAGAAGAGGTTTTGAGCGCGAACTTTTATTTTCCCTCTTTTAATTCCTTAACCCTGAACTCTCAAACCACAATAGAGTGATTTTGAGTTTGTACGAAGAACTAAAGATGTCTAAAAGAAACCATAATGCTTCTACACCACAATACAATACGGTAAGTTTCTATAACTTTTACGTTTAAATATATGAGTTAATTAGTTTTATTTTGTTTACATTTTTATCAACAAAAAAAAAAAAATTCAACATTTAGATAGTGAGAGGGAAATGACTGTGGTTGATGGTGGTGATTTTGATCCTGAAGTTGATATGTCTTTTTTAGATAATGTGATTTTAAATGAGCCTGGGGCCTCCAATTCTGAAAATTCCGAAGATAGTGACGTTCTAGTTGATAGTGAATATGATATGGATGAGGATGATATGTTATATGAAAAATATGTTGATCATGATGCTGAGTTTAATCGTGTTGGAATTACTGGTGATAAGATGGAAAATAAGTATGTGAGTGAGAAGGTTTATGCTAGGCTAGATGATGAAAATGAGACATTTGATAATAGTAGTGATGAGTTTGAGAGTATTCAGGTGTCCGATGAAAAAGATTTGCCTAAATTCTCCAAATTTAATGAAATAACTGAATCTAGATAGTTTGAGTTGAAAGTTGGACTTATCTTTTCATCAAAAAAAGAAGATAAATAAGCCATTACAACTTTTTGTATTGAAAGGGGAATGGGTTTCAGGTTTAACCATAATGACAAAAAAAGACTACAAGGTGTATGTAGAAAAGAGGGATGTGAGTGGTATGTGTAGGTATCTCCAATGCATAATAACGGATCATGGCAGATTAAAGCTTACAATCCACAACACACAAAATGCTCCTGGAATTACAAGAATGAAAGTATTAAATCAAATTAGGTTGGGAAGCATTATGTGAAGAAGTTAAAAAATAATCTCAAGTTAAAAACAAATGAGTTTAGAGTTGATGACACGACCCCAATTACTAAAATAGATATATTACAACTTTAAATGTAATACAACATCTAAACTTGTTGATAACCTCTTTTTATTATAACATAACATTATCTCACACCCAAAATAACCTATTCACATTCATATATACAATGTTCCAAAACCCGAAACAGACATAAATCTCCAAGTTAACAAAGTGATACATACTAGATTATACAATACCATACATATGCAAAAGGAACACAACCTATAATAGATGTAAAACAAGTCACAATCCTGCCCAACAGGTCGTCATCTATGTACACAGCCACTCAAAATCCTGTAGGGGCTCCACAGTTTGTCCAGTAGGTCCATAGAATCGCAGATTATCAAAGTTACCTACAATGCATAAACTACGTGAGATAAATCTCAGTAAGTAAAAATTATGCATAACAATAAATGTCCATTCAAAATCACTGTCTTATTTATTTTTCTTTATCTTTATAAACAACGTATACATTTATCTAGACCCGAAGGTCTATGGTTATATATATTGCTCGGAGACCATTTTACTTGTACATTGACCGTCTTACTCGGAGATCTAATGACCATCTTACCCGGAGGCCAATTCATTCAATGACCATCTTACCCGGAGCTCTAGTGAGCATCTTGCCCGGAGGCCATTCATTTCATTTAATGACCATCTTGCCCGGAGCTCTATTGAGCATCTTGCCCGGAGGCCATTCATTTCATTTACGATTTATAATGCTATACTTGATATAATGCAAACACATAATATCTTATGAACTTCATATATCGTTAAACTCACTGACCAATTTTACTATTATTATTGAACGCACTGGTTCATTTCGCAATATGATTGAACTCACTTGTTCAACTCACAGGTACATTACACAAAACAATCGACCAGGTTCAACTCAAAATAATCACAAAATCACCATTCAATCTCATAATTCACGTATTATCAATCAACTATCAAGTCTCGTAAAATTCATATACAACTAATCAAAGCAATTAATCCATAAAGTACTATGTTTATGCACTGTAGTTGCAAACGAATTTCTACTTACCTGAGGTGGCACAGACAACAATGACTCGAACCCTTAAACCCCTTTATCACCGTCAAGTATCCAATCTACTATTCGTCTTCCTCGATCAAGCTTCTAATTCCCCCTTTTTTTCTTTCTTTAGTTCTCGTCTCTTCTCTTAATTCTCTTTTTGTACCGTATCTATACTTCTATGTGGAGAGTTTGTCTATTTGAAAAAACTAATTACGTAGATAAGTAAATGGGTATTATAATAAGACCACCGCCTCAATACTTGCTTCTCTAAGAAGCTTTGTTTTTCTTTAATTAATTATTAAGGGTCACACTTGCGTACCCCCTAGTGCACCGTACCCCCTTGTTTTAATTTTAATTTATATTTTATGTGCACCCATTAATTTAATGAGTTCACCCCTAAATTATCTGCACCTACTCATTTTATGAGTTCACCTCCAAATCATTTCTTTTGTACAACAATTATCTACACCCGCTCATTTTATGACTTCGCCCCCAAATTATTTTTTTACCACAGTTATCTGCACCCCGCTCATTTTATGAGTTCACCCCCAAATATTCTTTTACTACAGTTATATGCACCTGCTCATTTTATGAGTTCACCCCCAAATCATATTTATACTACAGTTATCTGCACCCGCTCATTTTATGAGTTCACCCCAAATCATTTCTTTTTTACAACGGTTCTCTACACCCGCTAATTTTATAAGTTCACCCTAATTTTTTTTACCACAATTCTCTGCACCCACTCATTTTATGAGTTCACCCCCAATTTTTTTTTTTTAAATAATTACATTTAAAATACTTTATTATCTTTTTATTAATTTACACAAAATATAATAATAAAATCAATCATAATTTATACATTTACAATATGTAGTCGAGTCATTGTCGAGTTACCGTCGATTCACCACTAAATCACCCATATTTTAGAAAAAGAAAATCGTAAAAACATAATTTAAAAAATCTATCAAAATAAGGCACAAATCTCAATTTTTTTTTCTTTTTAATTTTTCTTCCCATTTTCAGTTTTTATTCAAAAAAAATTATTTCTTCATTTTTTTCATTAGTATTTTTTAAAATTTTAATACAAAATAATATTATATGTATGATTTTATTATACTCAATAATACAATAAGTAATAATCATTAATACACTAATACCATTAAAAATAATTAGTACTCCAATATCTTATACAATAACAAATAATTACACATATCTAATTATATTAAATAATACTAAAATCAATTATTAGTAATACCACGAACAGTAATCGGTAATACCATTAATATTAATCAATAAAATTTTATACAATAACAAATAATTCCACACATCCAATTATATTCAATAATACAAAAAACAATTATCAGTACAGTAATTAGTAATATCATGAACATTGATCAGTAATATCTTATACAATAATAAATAATTCCATAAATCTAATTATATTAAGTAATACCATAATCAATAATATGTAATACCATAAATAATAATAATAATAATCAGTAATGTCTTAAACAATAATAAATAATTTCACACAATCAGTAATACCACAAACAATAACCAGTAATACCACAATTAATAATACCGTAATCAGTAATCATTAATTTTAATTCATTTGTATATTAATAGTAATACTACAATCAATAAATAGTAATACCAGTACCAATAACTAATAGTACCATAAAAAAAATGTGGAGGGAGTGCAAATCGGGGTGTACTGAAGAAAATAGGGGGTGCACATTACCAAACCCAATTGAAGGGAAACTTAGCCCAATGGGAGGGCACCCTAGGTCAGCAGTCGTCGTTTGAGATTTCATCAGCAAGGTCACCGGCTTTGAGTGTCGGCCGGTTAGAGATCCATCGGCAACATACTCACATTCCTCCGTCGGGCTGCCGTCAGCCGGAGGAAGAGGATGCACAGTAGCATGATGAAGAAGACGGACAAAGCAATATAGCTTCGATTTAGGCAGAGATGAACGACGAGAGAGAGGCGGCGTCGATCCGAGTGTTGCAGGCGAGAGCCATTGATGCCGAAGAAGCACCTGGATCGCGAACACAAGGAAGATTGATCGAAGCAGTCGCGTCGGTGGTCGAAATGAGAAGAGAATTTCGGCCGCCATGGATCGTTGCCGAGATGGAAGATGATGTCGATTGTCATGGAAGTGAAGAATCGCGATTGCGATTCGAATATGGGTCTTGGGCTTCAGCGGTCGGGACGGAAGCGCCGCCGTCGCCGTCAAGGGGGTGGTCGGGCATGGTGGTGGTTGGGTCACCCGCCGATCGGCATGAATTTTCGGCAGGTCCTTTGCTCATCAAATTAAAATTGAAATTCAAGTGCACTACCGATCGACTATAATAAAATCATGTCTATAATATTATATTGTATTAAAATTTAAAAAATACACATGCAAAAAATGTAAAAGAAATGTAGGAAAATTTAAAATAAAAAAGGAAAAGGAAAAAAAAAATGAAGAAATAAAAAATTTGGAAAAAAAAAAATTAAAAATGGAAAAAGAGTAGGAGAAAGGAAAATTAAAAAGTAAAAAATCGAGATTTATGGCTAATTTCAATTTTTTTTATTAATTATATTTTTACGATTTTTTTTAAAAATATGGATGACTTGGTGGTGAATCTATTTTTTAGAGTTTATTTTATTATATTTTGTGTACATTAATAAAAGGATAATATATTCTTTTAAATGTGATTATTTTTCTAAAAATATTTTGGGGTGAACTCATAAAATGTGCGAGTGCAGATAATCGTGGTAAAACAATAATATGTGGGTGAACTCATAAAATGAGCGGGTATAGATAACTGTACTGTTGTAGAAATATGATTAGGAGGTGAACTCATTAAATTAGTGGGTGCAGATAAAATATAAATAAAAAATCGAAATTGAAATTATGGGGGTGCAAATCATTATTGGGTGAACTAAAAAAAATTGTGGGTGCGAGTTTATTGAGGGTGAACTGAGTAAACAGATGGGTGTGTGACTGGAATCTGAGGCCCAGTCCCAAGGAAGGCCCAATAGCTGGAAAATCATAGGTAGGGGGCATGGTGCATCCAAGTGTATACAAGTATTTGTCAATTATTAATATAAGGTCTTACCTGTAGACTACTTAAAACATTCAAATGAAGTTACGTAATAAGGCTAATAACCATTTTCATGTTTTATTAATATTATAATACTTACTATTTCTCTGTGCTCTCATATCTATACATATCTACACTAATACACATATATATACACGTTTAAATCATATGTATGTGTATATATGTAACTAAATATTCTAATGAGTCCAAATAATTATAACAGAGGTTCTCACACCACTAATCACTTAAAAACATAAAAATAAGTTTCAATATTTAAAAGCAATTTAAATGTAGAATAAAATATTGCAATATCACAAATAGCACATAAATGATATAAAATACACATAATGCATGAATTATATTGGTCAATAAGTAGTGAGAAGCTCGGGTATCACAGGTATGCACCAAACTGAAAGTCAATATCTAAATGCAACAAGCCTATAGAGCAAGGAAGAAGGCATTGGAGCTAATAGAGGGTACAATGAAAGAACAATTTGGTAAAATTAGGGATTATTGTGAAGAGTTGTTAAGGACTAATCCTGAGTCATCGGTGTTGAATTTGACTGATGGTGAAGGTAGTGCATCTCAATTTCAGAGGTTGTATATATGTTTTGAGGCCAGCAAACAAGGTTTTAAAGCTTGTAGGAAGGTTATTGGGGTTGATGGTTGTTTTCTAAAAAGGCATTATGGTGGTCACCTTTTAACTGCAGTTGGGATAGATCCCAATAACAATTAGTTAAATTATGTTGGTCATGTACAAGTTATGTACTCTGTTTTAATAATTACAGTGTGTAGTTCGATGGTTTATAATTATTGTATTCATTGTGGTTGAAAATTATTCAGACTTGTTTTTTACTCTGTTTTTCAGACTTTCTTGAATAATATTTCAATTACTAATTTTCATATTGAATTTTGTATAATGATGGAGAATATAAACTTATTTCAAAATAATTAATTATTAGAATTCATTTATCCATTTATAATTATTCGGGCTTGATAAACTATTCTTAACCACACACCAGTTGGAGATAAATTCAGTAAAATTAAAAAAAAAAAAAAAGTTTGGGGGTTTAGGATTAAGGAATTAAAAGAGGAAAAATAAAAGTTCGCGCTCAAAACCTCTTCTCCGTTAGTAAATGACGGATTCACTAACAGCAGCATCAAAATTGATAAAAAAAAAAAAAATAAGTGAGTGACCAATTTTGATAGTAAAAAAATGAGAAAATTGATAAAACCTTCATCCAACGTTCTCGTTCTTCCACGCAGTAACAATTACTGCATTCCGATTGCAATAACATCTAACGTTTTCAAAAGTATTCCTACCGACATACTCATCAATTCTCGCCATATGCGTGCAAATGAAATCTATATTCTACCGGATAAGCTTCACACCCATAAAAGTATTTATTATGCATATAAATCAAAGATGTCGATCAAAACACAAATTCTGGAGAATATTCTACCCAGTTAACACAAAAAGTTCTCAACATTGATGTTTCCTAAATGCATGTTACGTACGATTACAGGGTTTATTCCTAAAAAATAGAATATATGATTATGTTTTAGGCCTAATCTATCATTTTCGGAAGACAAAACCCTCTATTCTTTTTGTGCAAAAAACAGAGTGTGTCATACAATATTCCATTTTTTCTTTGAGTGAACAAAAATTTCATCAGATTTCCATCAAAAAAATTAAAAACAAGAAAGATGCAGAATAGACAAACAATATAATGAAAACATTATAACTCACAACCAGTTAATACGATAGATTTACGCTTTTAGCTCGTTGATAAACCTTCCACCTAGACTGGATCTGCACAATATCCTTCTCACTTCTCACTTCGTCTTCTTCAGTAGTTCCCGTTTCCCTTTCTCCACAAATGTAAAAACCGCAAAATTCTGCACAAAATTAATTTGATTGACCGGTGTTGGTGAGAGATTTTAATTTTTGGAAAGTTTTAATTAAGGCCGTAATTCTCAATGAGCTGATAGACTCGGTTTAAAATTTCAAACATTTATTGACTTTCTCCATTAATTCCGAAATTAGATATTAAGGGCATGATGGTACATTTATGTTACATTTTGTCCTTAATTTAAAACTATTTTAAACTAGGTCCTTATTTAAAAAAAGGGATTAAAGTTTTTTTAGTCCTTTAAGTTGGACTAATTTTGAATTTGGTCCCGATGGAATACACATTTTGATTTTAGTCCCATAAGTTGGTCGAAATTTTGAATTCAGTCCAATTACTACAATTTGAGGTAAATAAATCGATCAAATCCACTGATTTTTGCATTTTTCTGCACATGAGCAAATTCACAGTTGATTTGAATTGCACACGAGCTAAGAATTTGACCGGTTTATTTACCTACAATGGGAGTAATTGGACTGAATTCAAAATTACGGCCAACTTATGGGACCAAAATCAAAATGTGTATTCCATCAGGACCAAATTCAAAATTAGTCAAACTTAAAGGACTAAATTCAATACTAAACTCTTAAAAAAATACTAAGTGAGTGACCAATTTTGATAGTGATTAAATGTGCGTGACCAAAGGTAAAAAATGGTAAAGTTCAGTGAGTGATATTTTTCCCAAATATTTAAATTAAAAAAATTAAAAATAAGAATTCAAATTAATATAAAAAATAAATAAATCAAAAAATTTATTTAAAAAATACCTAAATCTTAAAAAATTAATTAATTAAATAAGTTTTGAAGATTTAGTTGTTTTTTTAATATTTTGTAGCTTTAATTTATTTTTGAAGATTTTTATTTGATTTTTAATTTGATTTGATTTACGTAATTTTGTTCAGATTTAATTAAAAAAATCAATTTAATTCTTTTGAAAATTTAGTTGACAATGTTTTAGATTTTTTTATTGATTTTATCATTCAATTTTTTTTAATATTTATTTGATTTTTTAAAATATTTTCCAACTTTTATTTAATTTTTTCATATTATTGAATATATTTTTTGATAAAGAATTATTTTGACGGATGATAATATTTTTTTTTAATTTATATATTTTTAAGATTTAGTTAATTTTAATACGGAGTAATGTTATTTTGATTTTTATTCAATTTTTATTTTGTTTTAAGTGTTAGAAGGGCAAATAGAAAATAATTGAGATATATTTAGTAATAAAAATTGATTTTTAAATTTAAATGGGGTGTGTAACATTTGGGGTGTGTATAATATTATATGGGGTGTTAATAGGGTTAGTGTTTGGAGAGGTACATTTAATATGAATCATTTTAAGAGAAAGAGGCATATTAGACATTTTAGACTACTAGTTACTACTATCCCCCACAAGAAAATACTTATTTTTATTCAAACTAGTATAAAAAAACTACTATTGAGTGATGTTTCAAAAATAAAATCTAGTGTTTAATTACCTATGAAATATTGAAATTTATAAAGATGTGTGAAGAAAAGGGTAAAAATGACTATTATTACCATAAAAATTAATTATCTTAAAATAAGGCTCCAAGTTAGAGTTGCCCAAAACGGTTTTGAACCGTCGGTTCACGGGTTCGAAATCGAAACCGGCCACTTGCATGAATCGGAACCGTGAATTTCACGGTTTGGTTTCGGTTCGTCCTTCCCGAGTTTAAGGACCGCCGGTTCGAAACCGTCGATTTCACGACTGTTCAAGAAATAATTTTTTATATACCCAATCAAGTTACCAAGCCCAACTTATATACCTAGTCAAGCCCAATTAACTCTTTAAGTCCATTTTTAAATAACATAAAGGGGTTTGACTATTTACACCTCTCTCCCTCAAAATTGTCATAAATACCTTTTTATATTGGGTCCGACTATTTACACCTCCATTTGCATTGAGAACACTCCCCCTTATGGATTTAATAATAAAATAATGAAGTAAAAAACCAAAAATACCCTTTAAGTCATATTAAACTACTAAATGCACCTCCCACCTTTAAACCTAAGTTTTATCCATCCTCCGCCGCCACCGTAGCCGCCGCCGCCACCACCAAACACCAAATACCAAACACCAAAATTTCTCCCCAAACAAAAAAAAATTCAACTTAAAAAATTTAACTTTTTTTTTAAGATTTCGACAAACCAGTGTCGACCATATTCACTCCCGTCCACACTGGTTTGTCGACAAGATTGTATATGCTCGACATTTGTTGATCGGAAAAAAAAAAAAAAAAATTTAAAAACTCGTCGACAACTTTAGGTCGACCAAAAATACACTCGTCGACACCCTGTTGTCGACGGAGTGTATTTGGATCGACCTAAAGTGGTCGAAAGGTAAGAAAAAGAAGGAAAAAAAAAACAAACCTGGATTTGGATTTGGCCGATGGACTGGCTCGGCGAGGGAGGGAGGAGGGGGGAGGGAGGGGACTGGCTCGGCGAGGGAGGGAGGAGGAGGGGGGAGGGAGGGGACGGCCGCGCGGCCGCGATTTGTTTTTTTTTTTTTTTTTTTTACAGGCGGGGGGTGGGGGGCGACGGGTTCGGCGAGGGAGGAGGAGGGGGGAGGGAGGGGACGGCCGCGGCGGCCGCGCGCGGCCGCGATCTGGGCGACGGGTTCGGCGAGGGAGGAAGGGGGTGGCGTCGCCGGCGACGGGTGGTGGAGGGGCAGGTCGCCGGCGGTGGTGGTGAGAGGTGGGGGAGAAGATGAAAGAAGAAGATGGAGGAGGAAGAAGAAATGGAGGAGGAAGAAGATGGAGGATTTGCGGGAGAAAGTAGGGTTTAGGGGGGGTGTGAGTAGTAATTGGAATTATATAAGAGAAGGGCATTTATGACAATTTGAGGGGGGTGCATCAGATTTTAGGGGGGGTGCGTCCAGAGGGGGAGTGTTCTCAACGCAAATGGAGGTGTAAATAGTCGGACCCTTTTATATTTTAATGCCTTTTACTTGTCATTTCTCCCTCCTCATTTTTCTCCCTCTTTCACAAACTTCACCCGCCGCCCACTGCCGCCATCCTTGCGCCGCCCTCCCTCTCTCTCTCCCTCTTACGCAGTAGCAGCAGCCTAAAAACAATTTCCCCCCACCCCAGCCGCCCACCCTTCCCTTTCCCCACCTCTCGCCCTTCCAGTCGGACGGACATACCTGCAAACAGGTTGGTTTTTTTTTTTTTTTTTAATAAATTTATAATTTTTTTTTTTTTGATTTTTTTAGTCAAACCATATACACTTTTTTGTCGACAAATATTAATATTAATGGACGAGAATGTATATGGTCGTACATGTTTTGTTGAAATTTTTTTTAAAAAAAAATTTAAATTTCAAAGTTTTTTTTAATTAATTTTTTAGTTTTTTTTGGTTTGAATGATGTTAGATGTTGAAGTAGGGTGGTAGCTCAGAGTTAGACCTTTTTTTTTTTTCACGACGGGATAAAAAAACAGGGAGGTTGCGAGCTTGCTGTTGGTGGGTGAAAGAGATAAGAAAGGAGGGTGCAATTAGTATAATAGTAGTATCTTTTTTTGAAATGGTATTTTTGATTTTTCACATCATTATTATATTATTAAATTAAAAAGGGGAGTGCATCCCTCCAAAATGGAGGTGTAAATAGTCAGACCCAACCCAAAGATAGAGAGAAATAATGGCAGACGAAGCCCATTAAACAACTCAGAACCGGAAACCGAAACCGTCCCTCCTCTTTAGCCGGTCCCGATTCATACCTCCCGAGACCGGTGAACCGACGGTTTCGAACCGGTACTGGCGGTTCTTGAACCGCGGACAACTTTACTAGTCCAAGTAGTCGCAACCGGCGGGAAATTAGAAATTTTAGGCTCATCCAAAATATTTCCGCGCTGTTCTGAAAAAATTCAAATAAATAACACAATTTACATTACTTCTCAGTTGGAGTACCGCTTACCACATAGAGATAGAGAGAGAGAGAATGGCAGACGAATCACATCTGGAAAGAATGGGAAGGGAGCTCAAGTGTCCTATATGGTAAAACTTTGCATTTGATTTATTTGATTTTGAATCAAGCTGTTAGGTTTAATTGTATTGGGGAAATTGAATCAGTAATTAATTTATTCCCGGTGATTTTTTTCCCAACAGCTTGAGTCTCTTGAATTCCGCTGTTTCGCTCACCTGTAATCATGTGTTTTGCAAGTAAGCTAATTTACACAATCTTAATAGATTCACTGTTACATATCTGTGAATTTTTTGACCTAACCTCAATTACTTTATTTTTTATGTTTCCCAATTGATGTAGTTCATGTATCAACAAATCCATGAAAGCAGCTTCAATTTGCCCTGTTTGCAAAGTTCCCTTCAGGCGAAGAGGTATGTACATACTGCATTGGAATTCAGTTGTATTTTTCTTCTTTATATATGTAGATATATATTTCTGTTTAGCTAAACATGTGGAATAAAATGTGGTGAACTAAAACCTGGTGTCAAAAATTTGAGTGCCATATTTCCTGTTGAAAGCTAATTGAAATTCAGGGAGTGTTCATATGGATAACCTTGGTATCTAAATATAGCTTTGTTGGTATGTGAATTCAACGCATCTAAAGAACTGAGTATGAGTACTGCTTTTATATCCTTTAACCTATGTTTCATGAATTCTAGTAACTGAAAATCATATGTGGTCTTCAGGGGTCCTTTAATAAAATTCAGATATACGATTTGGCAAGCCTCATTACTCTCAGTATTTTTTTGCTTGATGTCTATGACTTTAATATTAAAACAATTAAAGGGCTACAGTGTTGTGGTTGCTATGCTTACTATCTTTGTGTGTAGGTAAGTTACCAAATTTAGGGAATTTAGGGAAGATCATTTCTTTTTCAGGTGATCAAGAAACCATATTTTTAGTCTAAGTAAATGCATGTATGCTGTGTTGCATGATTGGGTCAGATAGTTAAGATTTAATATTGATGCCATGTTTATTTGATAACTTGATACGTTTAAAGATTTATCTCTTCTTCTTTTGTCTGATTTTTTTTTTTGTGTGTGTGTGTGTGAGAGTTATTACTTATTGGGGGTCTTTTTTGCTTTGTCATAATGGTGAACAAGTATTTTATGTAACTGAACAGTTGAGGTATTTACTATGCTATGAGGAGTTAAATAAATAGGCCAAAGCGATTAGAGTTTTCCTTCATATAACTCAACTTGTGCTTACATATATATTTATGATTTTCAATTGACAGAAATCAGGCCTGCTCCTCATATGGATAACTTGGTCAGCGTTTACAAAAGCATGGAAGTGGCATCTGGAGTCAATATTTTTGTCACTCAAACTGCAGCCACCAGATTATCTGGTAATTACTAAATAGTACTCTGTTGAGTAATGCTTAGCGTCAGGAAAGTTACAATCCCGGCTATCAAAAGCTGCTTTTAGAAATAAGTGAAAATAGTCAAACAGATGGCATTTAGAATTTATAAATTATATTTATTCAGTTGTTCCTCCATAAGTTGTTATTAAACAAATAATTCAAACCTCATATGCAAGCTGGAACAATCAGAAGGCCAACTTTCAGGAACAAGTGTTGCATTGCCATGATATATATATGGTTGGCCTAAATTCATGTCTGAGTATATATATACAAGTAGATCTTTCTCTACTTATTTTAGAGCAGCTGGTGGACTGGCACTATTTTCTTTTACTGGATTTAATATTATTTCTAACTTAGCCATATGAAATCTAAATGCATTGAGGTGTAACTTGGATAATCACTCAATTTTCAGAAAAGAGAATGATGGTATAAGAAACTTCCAATTTTCACTTTAAAAATTGAGTAATTGACAAACCTTCAGAATATCTTTAATTTTTTATCCTGCCATTGACAAAATTGTTTGCTTCATGTGTGGGTGCAGACAATCAAACTGAAGTTGATATGCATGAGATCGGTCAAACCAAAGAAGAAGCTTCAAACTGCAGGAATCAGAAGCAACATCGAAGGGAAGGATCAAAAAGTGCATCATTGACTTCACAGAGAACTTCTGAATCAAACTTAGTGAAACCTTCTTTTCCTACGAAGAAAAGGGTTCAGGTACCAAGGTATACAACTTCAGGGACTGAAATGGAGAACGAAGTGCTGGAAGCAAGAGTTAGTGAAATTGACAGAAATGAATCTAAAAGCTGTCCTGTTTCACAAAAAGACATGCCCATTACATGTAAACAAGGGGAACCCATATTTACTCCATTTTTCTGGCTGAGAGAGGAAGAGGACTTAGAGAAATTAAGCCAGCAGACAGATGACAATCAGATCATGTATACGCCGCCAGAAGTTCCTTCCTTCAGTGACATCAAGGACTCAGATGATGAGGGTCATTGTCAAACAACCCCAGAGGTATGCTTCTAATTTCATTGATTGTGATATTTATATCATATCCATTACATTCGAACTTTTTACAACCCTTCACCAGCTGTTTGTGTAAACTTGTTGTATAATCATTAATATCAATTTCTTTTATTTGGGTTAAGGCCTTGCAACGGCTAGCTAACTTAGCCAGCACACGTGTTTCTGACAATATATCCTTTTATATTCCATTTTTGCTTTGCACAGAGGGGAACCCGTATCTTATCCAACAATGCCGATTTCGTTGATAGTGAAATATTTGATTGGACACAAAGGCCTTGCTCTCCTGAGCTTTGTTCTAGCCCTCTGGCATTACAGGTACTTTAATAATGAATGAAAACATTATATATTTTACCCTTTCCACTACCCATTGTTGACCAGGCTTCTGCTAATTATTTTTGTTTAGATTGAACATATTACTGAAGAGAATGCAATACTGGAAAAGACAGAGGCTGTCATGACAGAAACTACAGATGTTAGATCCAACAACAGAGAAGGTAGGGCCATGAGGAAAGACAAAACTTCTAACAGTAAAGGTGGAACAAGAACATCTAAGAAAGTCAGCATTGCAATGGAGGCCAGGAAAAACAAGAGAACCAACATAGCTTGTGAAGTAACTGCAGTTGTGCAAGAGGGTGACGAAGTCAGTCCATTACATTTCAAACGAACATCCAGAAAAAGAAAAAAGGTTCTATCTGATGCGGCTAGTGTTGAGGAGAAATATGTTCTAAATCTATGCGATGGTGCAGAGCATCTAGCCAACAGTAATACAGAATTTTCTCTGATTTTAGATTCAGAAGATGTAGGGAAAAGCAGTGAAGGATGTAGTAACTTGAAGAAAATATGTAATAGCAACAAAAGAGACAAGAAGGCACTCACTCAGCCACAGAATTTTGGTAGTAAAGGAATAAAACAAAGGACAGAAACTGAAAGAGGGTGCTCAAGTACAGATAAAAAAAATGAGGGATTAATTTCTCAGTCACATACTGATGTGCCACCAAGTTGCAATGTGGAAGAAGTTTCAGTTAGGTGTAAAAAAAGAACCGATAAAGAAAACATGAAAAAAATGCCAAATTCTCTAAAGAAGGTAAAATTCTCTATTGAAGGAAAGTCCAAGGACAATGAAGCTGTATCCTCAGGTGTTAATGATGAGGATACAAGGATAGATAAGTCATTTGATGACATTCAAGGTGCTAGAGATCAGTTAGAGTCAGAAGTTCCAGAAAAAGTTGATAAATTAATTTCCTCTCCTGGTGGCTGTGTTTTGCTTAAATGCAATGCATCTCTTAGCACAATCCACTGTGCATTTTGTCAATCTTTTGAAGAGTCTGAGGTACATCTGTCTTTTGAAATATAGCCTATGCTTTTATCTTTATAAGTCAAGTTTTTTTTTTTTTTTTTACTTAATGTTAATGAAATCCATTATTTCAGGCTTCAGGGATCATGGTTCACTATCTCAATGGGAAGCTGGTTGCAGACGATCATGATGCAAGGAAAAATGGCTTACATGTGCACAAAAGTTGTGCGGAATGGTATAACACTATAACATTTAAAATGTTTTTTTTTTAATGTAGTTTGTTTCACCAACTATTTGCTTCACACTGCTTGTTTACTTATTTAAGCTTTGTTCGGGTAGTCATCAGCATTAAACTGAATGAAAATGGATATCCTATTACCAACTCCAATAATTTATGCGAATATATTTAAAGAAGCTTTGTATGTCTTTCGGTAAAACAATTTTAATATGCAGTTTGAAAAGAAGTAATATGGTGGTAAGTTTAGGGGGTTGTGTTTTTGACTATTGAGCAGACTTCATTGTGTTATTTCTGTTGTAATATAAATCAAAATAATTGTATACATCTCTTGCAGGGCTCCCAACGTGTATTTTGAAGGTGATGATGTTATCAATCTTGATGCTGAATTGTCTAGAAGTCGGAGAATCAAATGCTGTTGCTGTGGGATCAAAGGAGCTGCTCTTGGGTGTTATGAGAAAAGTTGTCGCAGAAGCTTTCATGTTCCTTGTGCTAGGTTGACTCCAGAATGTCGGTGGGATTCTGTAAGTGCAAACTAATAAGTTCAGTTAGGAATCTGAAAAAGCAACAAGTTTTAACTTTTAATTAAACATTTTGTTCTTAACTTCATGTGTCAGGAAAATTTTGTCATTTTATGTCCAAACCATTCTTCGTCTCAACTGCCAAATGAGATCCCTCAATCTAGGAAGAAAAGAAAATCTCCTGCTGAAACAGACCATGAGGCCTCTCAATCTAGGAAGAAAAGAAAAATTTCTGCTGAAAGGTTTGTTTCATTTTCTGGTGATGGGATTAGATTTGTCTTTATGAAGCAGTGTGGATTTACCATTCCTTATTAACACAATCTATATTATGGCCACTTTTTCTCCCAGAAAACCGTGCACACTTCAAAATCAATTGAAAACTACTGATGAATGCAAAAGTCATTCAGATATGCAATGGAAATCTCCAAAAAAGCTGAAGAATCTGGTATTATGTAGCTCAGCTCTCACCAATACTGAGAAGGTAAACAAACCAATAGTTACTTGTGATATTGCTTCTGCATAAAATCAGAAGAGATGAGATCATAACTATAATTTTGTGGCCTAAATCAGGAAATCGTCGCTGAATTTGAGAACTTGTCTGGGGTAACAATACTGAAGAACTGGAAATCAATGGTCACCCATGTAATTGCATCTACAGATGAGAATGGGGCCTGCAGACGCACACTCAAGTTTCTAATGGGCATCTTGGAAGGAAAATGGATTTTAAGTGTTCAATGTGAGTGTTTTATTATCCATTAATGAGTGTAAATTAACACAAAATACCGCAGTTTGAATTCTTCTAATTAATTTTCTTTTAATATCCATTATTCTTTCCCCTGATTCAGGGATCAAAGCTTGCATTGAAGCTGGAGATTTAGTTGATGAGCAGCAGTATGAGATTTCAGTTGACATTCATGGAATCAGGGACGGGCCCAAGCTTGGAAGATTAAGACTTCTGAACAAGGTTATTTCTGCTATTGACACTCTCTTTGCTGCTTGTTTATTCTATAAAGGTCATTTACACCATTCATTTTTCTGTGGCTTAGCAGGAGACAAAACTATTTGATGGCCACACATTCTATTTCATGGGCGATTTTATGCCTTCATACAAAGGGTATCTTAACGATCTTGTGGTTGCTGCTGGAGGAAAGGTTCTGAACAGGAAGCCTGTTGCGGGAGACCATTCAACTCCATTAAACAGATGCTCTGCAAAAACCATTATTATTTACAGCGTTGAGCTTCCTGAGCAGTGCAGGCCAAGCGAAGGAAATTCAGTCTTGAACAATAGACGTCGTCAAGCAGAAGCTTTAGCCAGTTCTGCTGGAGCATTTGTGGCAAGTAACTCGTGGATTATGAACTCCATTGCAGGTTACAAATTGTCAAGAATCACATATGCTATAGTTTAATTTATGAGTTTATCCAACCTTGCTTAGAATAAGTTAACTCTATTGAGATTATATCTTCTGTTATTTAAATGTAGAAACTAGATAACACAATCAACCTTTTAGCAAAGGGGGTTGTTGTTTATGCGCTTCTGTGTTTCATTTTCCATTCTAGTTGGATTTTTAAAGTACACTTGGAGGCAGTCCAACTATTGAAATGTGAAATGAAACACATGAAATCAGACGTTTTTCATGTAATCTAATGTGCTGATTTACATAGAGTTGGTAAAAGAGGCTCTATTTATAGACTCTAGGTTCAAGAAATCGCCTTACAGATTCTGCCCTTGACTGGTTTAGATCGTGTGATCATAATTCATAACAAAATCCTTCAAGGCAAAAGAAAAGCTAGTAGGTGTGTGTGTCCGAACATTCAATTCAAGCCTGTTCAAACCAAATATTGATCTACTCTCCATGTTTCCCAACATATTCTCCAAAGCCAATATCTCATCTTGAACATCAATATCCGGATTACCCAACCTCTTAACTCTCCCCAAACCTTCCTTAATTTCTTCCCCCATTCCGTCTATCCTTCTACTAAGCATTGTGCTCTCTTCTTCTGCTTCTTCGAGCTTCTTCTTCATCACTCGACACCCATCATTTGACCTCAAAAGTAGCTCTGTTAGACTCTTGATCCGCTCCTGCATGGCCTCTGTCCCATCCGACCATCGTCCTTCCATACATTTTTCCAGTTTCTTAACCAGTTCCTCATTCTGTGCTTTGAGATCATTCACAACTTCCTCCATCTCATTTAATGCCTGTACCTTTCTTGAGAGCTCTTTAGCCATGATTTCCTTCTCTTTCCCTAAACTAGAGCACATCATCTCCAGACTTTTCTTAGCCGCCGTACAGGCAACAAGCTCTCGTTTCAGCTTCTCTTTCTCATCCACCACTGCTTCGCCGCTGACTTTCTTGTCCTTTGAGGGGTTGTGCAGCCGTAGGTCGACAGTGTTGCACCGCCGCAGAGAGGCTTCGGATCTTTTGTTGCCAAATGATTGACATTTTTGAATTCTGGTCCTGACGTTATCAATAATGGTCATCATTGTGGCCACCCTTAGCATTCTCCGGCTGTCGTTTTTCCCTTTACTACATGCATCTTTGTGATCTTGGATTAGTTTCAATATTAACTTTATATTTGCTGCGATCCCTGAACCACAAAAAATGATCAAATAAATGAGGATTTTTATCTTTATTTTGTTAACTAAAGAAGATGGATGATTTTACCTTCTAATGCAGAATCATCGTACGGTTGTTGTTCGAAGGTTGTTACCCCGGAAGCTAAGTTAGGGGAAGAATATGCTCGACTCTCGTTCATGGTTTCCTTAAAAAAGCAACACAAGGAAATTAATCAACCAAGATAAATATATTTAATTGGCTAATTATTATCACTTTGATTTGGGTAAAACTTTTCAGGAAATCAAGAACGATCAAGGAGAAGCGATTATACAGAGAGAAGAAAATATTTCTTGTTTAATTATTATGCCATTGAAGAGAGATCAAACGAGGAAAGGTTGTATTGCAGACCAACCCTTCCTCTCTCTCTCCCCCCACTTTCTTGTATCTGTAATTAATTGGAGAGAGCCGGGAATGGTTTGGGCAGTTGATATTTGCGCAATTGTTGGGATAATAAGGACAATTGGTTGGCTCTAGTTTACTTTTTAACTTTGATAGACAAATAGTTGGCTCCTTCCATGTGCCAAACTCAAATACTCCTATATTTTTTATTTCTCAATTCCCATGCACACGCCGGCAAGGACCAAAGCAATATAAAATGTTTGCTTCAAATATAAATTAGGGAAATTAAGTGGTATATGGTTGTTCTACTCTTGGATGATTAAAACGTTTTTAAAATCTCAAAATCAAATTTTGATGAGTGAGAAATTAAAGTGTTATATTGAGATATACGTGAAATTAGCTTGTAGTTAATTATCCCACATTGATTAATACGTATATTAATTTACTCATTAGTAGTAAAAGTTTGTTAAAGTAGTCAAAATTGTAGTGTACAAAGTGTTGGGTTCCAGAACTGCTAAATGAGACGAGTGATCAGCTGACATCAAACACTTGATGTCAGCTGATGGAGTTCTGTGTGAAAAACAAAACTAACTCTCTAATAGACGACTTAGTCAGGAATTTGAATTGCTTAAGAAGCATGGACTGAAAGCAAATCAGGCTTTCTTTTTTTCCTTTCCGGTATGCAGCTCCGCGACTAAGGAGCGAAAGAACGAAGTGACGGAGTAGCATATGGCCGACCGACACGCTCCTGCCCAGTGACCAATCAGAAGTGACAAGGGCTAATCAAGGCTCACGGCAAGGAAAGTCAAGATCTTGAACGCAAATTCTCATTGGATCTCGGTTGTTCTTAATAGCGATGGATATTCATTTAAGTCTTCGGGCGTACCCGAAGCAGCGAGCATACAGGTTAGGGTCATCCGCTTTTATAGTCATTTTATAGTAATGGGGGACGGTTGCGTACTTCCGAACCTATAGGCCGCATTGGTGGATGATGGAGTTCACCCCAGTATTATATAATCTCAATATGACAAGTGTGCAAATTTCTATGGAACGAAGGGAGTAATAAACAGTTTGGTTGAAATTATCTGGTCAAAATTTCACTAATTAATTGGTGCAAGGGGTGCACCCAAATGTTTCTCTCTAGTGTATGTTAAGTTGGGAGGTTACAACTTACAACCACCATGTTTTGTTTCGTTGTCTTTAGGATCACCAATCAATTTCCTTATATATATCTTGTGTTATATAATCAGGTTTGGAGGTTGCAGTTGGATTATATCGATACAAGTCAAGACACAAGGAAGCCACTGCCAGATATCATGACTGCAGAGAAAGTTGGATCAGCATCTCTGCACCATGGAATATTTGTAGGAGCCATTGTTCTTACAAATTGGGGTATTAGTCTACTTAAAAAGCTCAAATATATGATATTGGACAAGGTATAAAAAGTGACTCTGTATAGATACTTTTGTATCTCTTTTTTTTGGCGATGAATTCCTTCCATGTAGTAAGTTATCAGTTGAATGGTGTACAATTAAAATTTCTGATTTTGTAAAACCTCACAATGGATTCATTAATGAAGGAGAAAGAAAATATGGTAAAAGCGAAAGGAAGCGAAAGTATCGTGAGATGAACATATTCAAACAATTTTAATTTGAGTTTTTTTTTTTATTAACACAGTTCTAGTAAATAATCCCTTTTTAGTGATTTGATTAATTAATTGTTGAAGTTAATATAATATTCATTCTGTTTTAATTGAATGATCCGTTTAAAGCTTTTCATTTTCTTAATATGTATTTGATTTTTTTTTAATCCAATATGTATTTGGATTAAAATGCATATTTTTAAGTGATCAAGTACATGACGAGGACTTTAAAAGCCTTTTAAGACAAACATTAGAAGAGGTAAAAAAAAAAAAATCAGCTGTAAAACATTAATCAGGTCGAAACTCAGAGTTAACGATTAGAAACAATCAGGTTGTCTGCACTCCCCCACTCACTTTATTAATTTAATAATCATGCGAAAACCTCAAAATACCCTTTCAGTAAAAGAACTCATACTAGATGCACCCCGTACTATACACACCCCCTATTTGCGTACCTGTTCACCTTCCCCTCTAAACCACCCCTCCGGCCACCACTTTCGACCGATGTCGCCACCACCCACCATTCGCGAGCCACTTCCTCTTTCTCACTCCTCTCATTCCTATTTATAATTTATATGTTTTAAGGATTTTATTTTGTACTTGTGTGTTTTAATGGTATAAATTTAGGATTTAGAGTTTATAGTGTTTTTGTACGATATTTTCTTTGATTTTGATGATATAGTTAGAATAAAACTTGTTTTGTTGTTGGTGGAATCATTATAACAAAGTGGTGTTGGAGAAAAGGAAATAAAAAAAACGGGGGTGTTCGTTTTCGACAAACAAGTGTCGACCAAATTGATTTTGGTCAAAAACTTGTTGTTGAACATATGTATTTTAGTCGACAACATGTTGCTAAAAATATGTATTATGATCAACAACTTGTTGCTGGAAATATGGTGTTCTGTTGGCAAAGTGTTGCTAAAAGTTTTTTCAACAACACTTTACCGACAAAACACTACAGTTTCAACATCATCTTGTCGACGAAACACACTTTAGTTGACAAATCAGTGTCGAAAATTATAATATATATTTTTTTAAATTACTTGAAATAGTGAAATGTTACCGAAGAAAAAAAAAAATGGATGGGGTTGGGGTACTAAGCAGGGATGAAGGGATGCGTTGTTTTTTTTATTTTTTTTTTTCTAACATTACCAGATCTAATGGTGGAGGTGGGGGCTATGGCCTATGGGCTGTGAGTTGGCCACTTCGTCCCGCTTCAGACAATTCCCCTGATTTTTTTTAAAAAAAAATCGATGCTTGGCCAATTTATAAGTTCTTGATTCATTACCTTTAGTTTGGAAACTTAAGAAAACAATCATAAAAGATACCCAAGATATCAATAATTGAGATCGACCTACATTGTTTGCTAATATAAAGGCTCATGAATATGATCTTATAAGAGATGAAGATATAGATGATATAGAACAGGTCCAATCAACATCCTCTACTAAAGCTGTAGCCTTCAAGGCATCAACAGCCGCCAAGGAGAAAAACCAGTCATCTGGTAAGTCTTCCAAAGTGAGAAAGGTACCTGAAGGATCTGATCTGAGTATGAAATAGCAGATGACTCTCCTAGTCAAAAGATTTAAACGTATGAATGCTAAAAACAGTAAGTACCGCAAATTTTATAAAGATTATAGAAATAAAACCAACAATGCAGGTACATCATCTAGAAAAGATAGAGAGAAAACCCCAAAAAGAAGTAGAGATGAACCAAAGAGTTCATACAGAAGAGAAGCTGAGTCTTCTGAGTCAAGGAGGAGTAAAGAAAAGAGGACTCTCCCCCACCTAGAAGGTCTTCTATGAGCAAGAACAATGGTAATTGTTTCAATTGTGATAAACCTGATCATTATGTATATGAATATCCAGATCTAAGCTCAGGAGACAAGGAAGAAAGAAAGTCAAGAAGGGACAGAAGAAATTCTGACAGGAGAGCTATGGTAGCTGATGACTCATCTAATTATGAAGATGAGGAACTACCATCCTCTGCCTCATCTGAATTTCTAGGTGACACTGAATCAGATGATTTAGCTATGATGGCCAAGGAAGAAATAGGGGCAAACTCCCCCACTCAAACTTCATGTTTATCCTCTTCATCTTCTTCACAATGGAATGAACAATGTTCTTCAAATGGAGACTATGGTAGCAATGAATATCATTCTATAAACGAAGTCAAAGCTGATCTAGACATTGCAACCAAAGCCTTCCTATAAGTGGAAAGTGAGAACGAGGCTATAAGGAAATAAATTATTAAGTTGAAAAGAGCAAAACCCATACCTGATCCTGATTTGATAGTTATGAATGAACGCTTAACCAAAGAGCTTGAATTACTCAAGGAAAATCATACATTCACTACTCATCTGTATGAAGGATTAAGCAAGGTGCAAGCTCAAGAGACTATAGAATTTCAAGCCTTAGAAGCTAAGACTAATCTTTTCCAAAGATATAAACTCTTAGGACAAGAGAAGAATGACTTGGATCCTAAGATATCAGAATTCAACAAAGCTTCGGCCACAATTGAACACATTTCTGAAAATTATAGATCTAACTAATGCTTATAAGATGGGTTATGTTTTTGATCCTAACACATCACATTCTTCTCCAGTTGAGGGTACTGAATTTAAGGGGTTTAGGGTTTAGGGTTTAGGGTTTAGGGTTTAGGGTTTAGGGTTTAGGGTTTAGGGTTTAGGGTTTAGGGTTTAGGGTTTAGGGTTTAGGGTTTAGGGTTTAGGGTTTAGGGTTTAGGGTTTAGGGTTTAGGGTTTAGGGTTTAGGGTTTAGGGTTTAGGGTTTAGGGTTTAGGGTTTAGGGTTTAGGGTTTAGGGTTTAGGGTTTAGGGTTTAGGGTTTAGGGTTTAGGGTTTAGGGTTTAGGGTTTAGGGTTTAGGGTTTAGGGTTTAGGGTTTAGGGTTTAGGGTTTAGGGTTTAGGGTTTAGGGTTTAGGGTTTAGGGTTTAGGGTTTAGGGTTTAGGGTTTAGGGTTTAGGGTTTAGGGTTTAGGGTTTAGGGTTTAGGGTTTAGGGTTTAGGGTTTAGGGTTTAGGGTTTAGGGTTTAGGGTTTAGGGTTTAGGGTTTAGGGTTTAGGGTTTAGGGTTTAGGGTTTAGGGTTTAGGGTTTAGGGTTTAGGGTTTAGGGTTTAGGGTTTAGGGTTTAGGGTTTAGGGTTTAGGGTTTAGGGTTTAGGGTTTAGGGTTTAGGGTTTAGGGTTTAGGGTTTAGGGTTTAGGGTTTAGGGTTTAGGGTTTAGGGTTTAGGGTTTAGGGTTTAGGGTTTAGGGTTTAGGGTTTAGGGTTTAGGGTTTAGGGTTTAGGGTTTAGGGTTTAGGGTTTAGGGTTTAGGGTTTAGGGTTTAGGGTTTAGGGTTTAGGGTTTAGGGTTTAGGGTTTAGGGTTTAGGGTTTAGGGTTTAGGGTTTAGGGTTTAGGGTTTAGGGTTTAGGGTTTAGGGTTTAGGGTTTAGGGTTTAGGGTTTAGGGTTTAGGGTTTAGGGTTTAGGGTTTAGGGTTTAGGGTTTAGGGTTTAGGGTTTAGGGTTTAGGGTTTAGGGTTTAGGGTTTAGGGTTTAGGGTTTAGGGTTTAGGGTTTAGGGTTTAGGGTTTAGGGTTTAGGGTTTAGGGTTTAGGGTTTAGGGTTTAGGGTTTAGGGTTTAGGGTTTAGGGTTTAGGGTTTAGGGTTTAGGGTTTAGGGTTTAGGGTTTAGGGTTTAGGGTTTAGGGTTTAGGGTTTAGGGTTTAGGGTTTAGGGTTTAGGGTTTAGGGTTTAGGGTTTAGGGTTTAGGGTTTAGGGTTTAGGGTTTAGGGTTTAGGGTTTAGGGTTTAGGGTTTAGGGTTTAGGGTTTAGGGTTTAGGGTTTAGGGTTTAGGGTTTAGGGTTTAGGGTTTAGGGTTTAGGGTTTAGGGTTTAGGGTTTAGGGTTTAGGGTTTAGGGTTTAGGGTTTAGGGTTTAGGGTTTAGGGTTTAGGGTTTAGGGTTTAGGGTTTAGGGTTTAGGGTTTAGGGTTTAGGGTTTAGGGTTTAGGGTTTAGGGTTTAGGGTTTAGGGTTTAGGGTTTAGGGTTTAGGGTTTAGGGTTTAGGGTTTAGGGTTTAGGGTTTAGGGTTTAGGGTTTAGGGTTTAGGGTTTAGGGTTTAGGGTTTAGGGTTTAGGGTTTAGGGTTTAGGGTTTAGGGTTTAGGGTTTAGGGTTTAGGGTTTAGGGTTTAGGGTTTAGGGTTTAGGGTTTAGGGTTTAGGGTTTAGGGTTTAGGGTTTAGGGTTTAGGGTTTAGGGTTTAGGGTTTAGGGTTTAGGGTTTAGGGTTTAGGGTTTAGGGTTTAGGGTTTAGGGTTTAGGGTTTAGGGTTTAGGGTTTAGGGTTTAGGGTTTAGGGTTTAGGGTTTAGGGTTTAGGGTTTAGGGTTTAGGGTTTAGGGTTTAGGGTTTAGGGTTTAGGGTTTAGGGTTTAGGGTTTAGGGTTTAGGGTTTAGGGTTTAGGGTTTAGGGTTTAGGGTTTAGGGTTTAGGGTTTAGGGTTTAGGGTTTAGGGTTTAGGGTTTAGGGTTTAGGGTTTAGGGTTTAGGGTTTAGGGTTTAGGGTTTAGGGTTTAGGGTTTAGGGTTTAGGGTTTAGGGTTTAGGGTTTAGGGTTTAGGGTTTAGGGTTTAGGGTTTAGGGTTTAGGGTTTAGGGTTTAGGGTTTAGGGTTTAGGGTTTAGGGTTTAGGGTTTAGGGTTTAGGGTTTAGGGTTTAGGGTTTAGGGTTTAGGGTTTAGGGTTTAGGGTTTAGGGTTTAGGGTTTAGGGTTTAGGGTTTAGGGTTTAGGGTTTAGGGTTTAGGGTTTAGGGTTTAGGGTTTAGGGTTTAGGGTTTAGGGTTTAGGGTTTAGGGTTTAGGGTTTAGGGTTTAGGGTTTAGGGTTTAGGGTTTAGGGTTTAGGGTTTAGGGTTTAGGGTTTAGGGTTTAGGGTTTAGGGTTTAGGGTTTAGGGTTTAGGGTTTAGGGTTTAGGGTTTAGGGTTTAGGGTTTAGGGTTTAGGGTTTAGGGTTTAGGGTTTAGGGTTTAGGGTTTAGGGTTTAGGGTTTAGGGTTTAGGGTTTAGGGTTTAGGGTTTAGGGTTTAGGGTTTAGGGTTTAGGGTTTAGGGTTTAGGGTTTAGGGTTTAGGGTTTAGGGTTTAGGGTTTAGGGTTTAGGGTTTAGGGTTTAGGGTTTAGGGTTTAGGGTTTAGGGTTTAGGGTTTAGGGTTTAGGGTTTAGGGTTTAGGGTTTAGGGTTTAGGGTTTAGGGTTTAGGGTTTAGGGTTTAGGGTTTAGGGTTTAGGGTTTAGGGTTTAGGGTTTAGGGTTTAGGGTTTAGGGTTTAGGGTTTAGGGTTTAGGGTTTAGGGTTTAGGGTTTAGGGTTTAGGGTTTAGGGTTTAGGGTTTAGGGTTTAGGGTTTAGGGTTTAGGGTTTAGGGTTTAGGGTTTAGGGTTTAGGGTTTAGGGTTTAGGGTTTAGGGTTTAGGGTTTAGGGTTTAGGGTTTAGGGTTTAGGGTTTAGGGTTTAGGGTTTAGGGTTTAGGGTTTAGGGTTTAGGGTTTAGGGTTTAGGGTTTAGGGTTTAGGGTTTAGGGTTTAGGGTTTAGGGTTTAGGGTTTAGGGTTTAGGGTTTAGGGTTTAGGGTTTAGGGTTTAGGGTTTAGGGTTTAGGGTTTAGGGTTTAGGGTTTAGGGTTTAGGGTTTAGGGTTTAGGGTTTAGGGTTTAGGGTTTAGGGTTTAGGGTTTAGGGTTTAGGGTTTAGGGTTTAGGGTTTAGGGTTTAGGGTTTAGGGTTTAGGGTTTAGGGTTTAGGGTTTAGGGTTTAGGGTTTAGGGTTTAGGGTTTAGGGTTTAGGGTTTAGGGTTTAGGGTTTAGGGTTTAGGGTTTAGGGTTTAGGGTTTAGGGTTTAGGGTTTAGGGTTTAGGGTTTAGGGTTTAGGGTTTAGGGTTTAGGGTTTAGGGTTTAGGGTTTAGGGTTTAGGGTTTAGGGTTTAGGGTTTAGGGTTTAGGGTTTAGGGTTTAGGGTTTAGGGTTTAGGGTTTAGGGTTTAGGGTTTAGGGTTTAGGGTTTAGGGTTTAGGGTTTAGGGTTTAGGGTTTAGGGTTTAGGGTTTAGGGTTTAGGGTTTAGGGTTTAGGGTTTAGGGTTTAGGGTTTAGGGTTTAGGGTTTAGGGTTTAGGGTTTAGGGTTTAGGGTTTAGGGTTTAGGGTTTAGGGTTTAGGGTTTAGGGTTTAGGGTTTAGGGTTTAGGGTTTAGGGTTTAGGGTTTAGGGTTTAGGGTTTAGGGTTTAGGGTTTAGGGTTTAGGGTTTAGGGTTTAGGGTTTAGGGTTTAGGGTTTAGGGTTTAGGGTTTAGGGTTTAGGGTTTAGGGTTTAGGGTTTAGGGTTTAGGGTTTAGGGTTTAGGGTTTAGGGTTTAGGGTTTAGGGTTTAGGGTTTAGGGTTTAGGGTTTAGGGTTTAGGGTTTAGGGTTTAGGGTTTAGGGTTTAGGGTTTAGGGTTTAGGGTTTAGGGTTTAGGGTTTAGGGTTTAGGGTTTAGGGTTTAGGGTTTAGGGTTTAGGGTTTAGGGTTTAGGGTTTAGGGTTTAGGGTTTAGGGTTTAGGGTTTAGGGTTTAGGGTTTAGGGTTTAGGGTTTAGGGTTTAGGGTTTAGGGTTTAGGGTTTAGGGTTTAGGGTTTAGGGTTTAGGGTTTAGGGTTTAGGGTTTAGGGTTTAGGGTTTAGGGTTTAGGGTTTAGGGTTTAGGGTTTAGGGTTTAGGGTTTAGGGTTTAGGGTTTAGGGTTTAGGGTTTAGGGTTTAGGGTTTAGGGTTTAGGGTTTAGGGTTTAGGGTTTAGGGTTTAGGGTTTAGGGTTTAGGGTTTAGGGTTTAGGGTTTAGGGTTTAGGGTTTAGGGTTTAGGGTTTAGGGTTTAGGGTTTAGGGTTTAGGGTTTAGGGTTTAGGGTTTAGGGTTTAGGGTTTAGGGTTTAGGGTTTAGGGTTTAGGGTTTAGGGTTTAGGGTTTAGGGTTTAGGGTTTAGGGTTTAGGGTTTAGGGTTTAGGGTTTAGGGTTTAGGGTTTAGGGTTTAGGGTTTAGGGTTTAGGGTTTAGGGTTTAGGGTTTAGGGTTTAGGGTTTAGGGTTTAGGGTTTAGGGTTTAGGGTTTAGGGTTTAGGGTTTAGGGTTTAGGGTTTAGGGTTTAGGGTTTAGGGTTTAGGGTTTAGGGTTTAGGGTTTAGGGTTTAGGGTTTAGGGTTTAGGGTTTAGGGTTTAGGGTTTAGGGTTTAGGGTTTAGGGTTTAGGGTTTAGGGTTTAGGGTTTAGGGTTTAGGGTTTAGGGTTTAGGGTTTAGGGTTTAGGGTTTAGGGTTTAGGGTTTAGGGTT